>CM053026.1:540864663-541031062 GCA_028564925.1 Lithobates sylvaticus
GCTGAATGTAAACAAAAGAATGCCAGAAATCAAAACTTCAGAAAAAAAAGGAACGGGGGGGGGGATAGCGGTACGAGCGAGCAACCCCCCACAAACCATACCGGGCTTCATGCCCTCAACATGGGGGGGGGTGCTTTGGGGTAGGGGACCTTCCCCCAAAAGCACTTTGTCCCCATGTTGAACAAGGGCCTCTTCCCCACAACCATAAAACAAACAGAGCGCCCACCAGCCTAGAGCATTATCCTCAAAGAGGGCAGGTAGAGGGCAAGCCCCTCGAAGCGCATTAACCTGTTGGACCCCGATTGTCCCTCTATGTGATGTGACCTGTGGAGGACTTGTTCTGTTATGACATGCTTGATGTATCTATTGGTTTGTGAGAGGGGGTCTGCGGGCAGGAGGCTTATCAGAATCTGATCGCACCCCCCCATGTGAATGAGTGAACATACTCATTCCCAAAAAGTGGTATAATTGAGTAAAAATGCAGAGCCAGTCTTTCATTTAAAAAAAATTGTCCCCTGGTGTAGATCCAACATCAATCATCATGAACGCCGGCTGCAGACCTGAAAAAAAAAAAAAGAAGAGTCCCACACCCGACTCCGACTCCCACCGTCTGACAGCTCCACTTTGTAGCTGCCTCTAAATAAACAAAGGGGTGGGCCACCTGGTGACATGACCAGATGACCCCACCCCCTCATGATGTCATCAACCTAGCATGCCCTGGAATGCCCGTTTCTTAACAACCTGCTATACACTGCTAAATGCCAGCACAAAAACTGAAAAATGCAGACAAAAAAACGCTAATATTAAGCAGTTTTTAGCCAGGTTTTTTCCATAATTTTTTTAGCTTCTAATGTGCATGGAGCTGTAGGGAACATTATTATTGATTAATTATTATTAAGGGCAATCTATTATTTACTGGTTTTGTTCTATGTTATCATTAGCAGATTAGACTATAAAATTCCTCAACTTGTGGACAAATCTCTTACTTGGGACCAGTTTCTTTCACTTTGACCAATCAAGTCACTCATTTTATTGTTTATTTCCTCCTCATTCCCAACACTTGTTTGAAAGTAGATATGTTCTAATATGTTTGTGCTATTGTAAATGATTGTAGATATTCATTTAAAATGGTATTAAAACATAAATGTTCTCAAAAAGGGTCATTCAAAGAGCAGATGCTTTAGCCAATGACTTTTAGAAAGCATGTCTAGCTAATGTTGCCTAATATCAAATCTACTGGCAGACAGTCCGCACAACCCAAATAGCTGCAGGGACGTAACATTTGAAATACTTCTTAACTCATTCAGTTTGTTCTCATAAGGGACTTCTGTAAAAAACACTAACTAGACCTGTGAGGGATTTAAAACTTTTGTAGCAATGAGCAGTAAGCATTGGCATGAAAAAAAAATTAAGCCTTTGGCTGCAGACTCACACATGGCCCTTTGGCAATCATGAGGACAGAAAGGTCAATATAGAAACAGACTATCAATTTCAAACATTTGGGATTTCTAGAATAGCTGTAATAATAGTAAAGGAATTACTTATAAACTAAGCTAAACAAAAATGACACTTAGTGTCGTTCTTGGATCATGTGTGACCTCATCCGGGGCCTAAAGGTGGCCTCCATTGCAGTACCCATTTTCAGCTAGCAGGTGGAGCTGGCGCAAACCTAAAGTGGAAGAAAAGCATAAGTCTAACTATTCTTAATAATATTTCCTACATCCTCCTGCTACCTATACTGCCTAACTTGTATAAAAAAGATCTGTATACTTACCTATTTTAAATCTACTGCGGTCTGGTCACCTGATCTCGCAGGGGCCGCTTAACCATGACTAGAAATTCAGAGAACAGTGACGTCACCCATAGGCTCCCATGTCCCAGCCGTTGTTTGAGTTCCTCCTCTCCTCTGTAGTAGCCACTCACTGACACAGGGGAGCCAGAGCTGTGGGATCATGTGATTAGACCACAGTGGATTAAAAATAGGTAGGTACACATATATTTTTTGTAGCGCTACCCCCAGTTAAGAGAGCCGCTGGTTTGTTTTGGGTCCCTGAGTACAGCTCCACCAACCCCCGGCAATTTGGTTTGTTTTGGGTCCCTGAGTACAGCTCCACCAACCCCCGGCAATCTGCTCTGGCACAGTTAGTAAAGGGGTACGTCCCTATGCACATAAAACTTAGCTTATACTCTAAGTGTAATTGGTATGAACTCACAAGCAGACTGCTGAAATAAGAATAACTGGCTTTACTTTGGCAGTAAGGAAAAAAGAATAGCAACATGCATTTGAACATATATCTCACAATACTTTAGCAGGTCCCTGCAATATGCACTTTAAACATGTACACAGGTATATGAATCTAACAATGGGGAAACGGAGCGCCAAGCGTGGCGACCGTCTGCTATGCACCCCTGAGGTGCAATAAATCTATCTGCGCCTACCTAACGGACCAGGCCTGATCCCTAGTAATAGAGCTCAGTCCTTGTACTAGTACAGTGTTCTTCACCGGCAATAAATCTGTAGAGGTGGTGCACATGTAGCTTTAAATGGTGTCATTTGTAATCCACAAAAAGTAACATTGCTGCTCTGAGGTAAATTGCGCCTAGGCAGTTCAATAGGCATAAAACTTGTGTGTCAATGCAGGATTGAGCCTACAGGCTCTCTCACCAATCCTTGGGGTACCGTCCTCCGATCCGGTCCCTCTAATGGCGGCTCTGGTCTCTTCAATGGCGGCGTCCGGTCTCCTCAGTCACAGTCCTGCACTCCGGTCATCAGCTCCGTCCGACCGACAGTAAGGGGAAGTCTCCGCTCCGCTGCTGTGGACTCTGAGGGGTGAGAGTCTCACTCCATCGGCTGCAAGGCCCAGGCTTCAGGCCTTCAGCTCCGGTCCGCACAGGTGTCTCTGCTGGCTGCAGTCTCCGCGTCACACGCTCTGTCAGCAGAGGCAGGCCAGTCCTGTCAGGCCTCAGAAGAGGAAGTGTCCCAAGAGGAAGAGGCGGTCTCCGCTCTTCCCTTTTATAATCTCCCCCAGCAGCCTCCCGGGCGGAAGTCAGCAGCCCGGGGGCCTGGGGAATCATGGGAGATGTAGTCTCTACCAGAAAAAGGGGTAGAACCCCGCTACACACTCCCCCCACTTTGAATCTTTGGTCCCCAAAGATAGTGTTCAAACTACAAACTTTCTCGGGAACAACATTTTCACATAATTTGGACAGAGGAGCTTCCCACCAATTGGCATGAGATGGGGAGCTGTCCTGTCTACAGGTCACTTCAGTGTGGGCGACCTGTTTAACTGTGCCAGAGAGTGAGCTGGGGTTGCCCTCCACTAAATGAACAGCGGAAGGGTCAGGGCTCTCAGCACTTCTCCTTGCTGTGGTAACAGAGTCCTCTGAACTTTCTCCCATCTTGGGGTAAGTTAGCTTCTTGGGAGGCTTCACACTCCTGCGAGCTCTCTGTTCTCTTGGAACTTCTTCAGGAACACATTCTGGCAACATCTCTGGTTCTGGAACATCTTCTTCTTGTTCTGGGTAGAGACCAGGGATATCTTCCCAGCACTCAGGCACATCACTGAATGGCTCAAACTCTGTGGCTTCTGGGTTCAATGTGTTATCTTCCACATCTTCAGTAGGTGGAAGATCTATGGCAGAATTTCCTGGAGTTGAGGAGGGCCATAGCCATTCAAGCTCTCCTCTTTCTTCCTCTGGTTGGGGGTCCTGTCCACCCCTAACTTGGGATGTTTGAGACCTAGTATTAGGCCTGGGGGTATCCAGAATGGAAACAGATTCAGGTACATCTCTTGCTGGAGGCATTCTGACTGCTTCAGTGAGTGGGAGCAAATGATTCCTATGCCAGGTCTTCAAAGGCCCCAATCTTCCTTCTGGCTTCAACTTGTAGACAGGCAATCCTGGAAGTTTTCTACAGATGATATATGGTTCTGATCTCCATCTATCAGCAATCTTGTGTTTTCCAGGGATCCCTAGGTTCCGTAACAGTACACGGTCCCCAGGCTGTAGGTCCTGTACTCTAACTTTCAAATCAAAGTTCCTCTTATTTCGGGCCCCCCTCTGGTTAGAGGCCGCTTGAGCTTTTTCATAAGCTATCTTCAGACTGCGCCTCAGTCTGTCCACATATCCTTTGTGGGAGGCAGCTGAGGCATGGTCCAAAGAAATTCCAAAGGCCAAATCCACTGGCAATCTTGCTTCTCTCCCAAACATAAGTCGGTAAGGGGAAAAACCTGTCACATCACTTGTGGTGCAATTGTAGGCATGCACTAGAGCTGAAATGTGTTGGCTCCAGTGTTGCTTCTTCTCGGTCTCTAAAGTTCCCAACATGTTCAATAGGGTCCTGTTGAACCTTTCAGGCTGGGCATCACCTTGAGGGTGATATGGTGTAGTCCTAGTCTTCTCTACTCCCAGAGAATCTAGTAGCTTCCTGATCAGGCGACTCTCAAAGTCCCTTCCTTGGTCTGAATGGATTCTCTGTGGCAGTCCATAGTGAACAAAGTACTTCTCCAAAAGTACCTTGGCTACTGTAGAGGCCTTCTGGTCCTTGGTTGGGAAAGCCTGAGCATAACGAGTGAAATGGTCGGTTACCACCAGAACATTTCCCAATCCGCTCAAATCGGGTTCAAGGCAGAGAAAATCAATGCATACCAGATCCATTGGGCCTTCACTCTGTAGATGGCCCATTGGGGCAGCTTGATGGGGTAAAGTCTTCCTCTGAATGCATCTTGCACAGGAATGGCAATACTCCTCCACTTCGGCCCTCATGCAGGGCCAGTAAAACCGGTCTCTGACAAGTTGGAAGGTTCTCTCTGCTCCCAAGTGACCATGCTGGTCATGTAAGGCAATCAGCACAGTCTCTCGATGCTTCTCTGGGAGAAACAACTGCCACTTGTCTTCTGGTTTATCAGCGGGGCCCCTTCGGTAGACTACCCCCTGATGCACCTGTAACTTGTCCAACTCTCTCCTCAGTAGGCGAGCTTCTTTAGAAGGGTGAAGGCGAAGTCCCTCTGGACTCTTGTCTTCCAGGGCTTCCAGGACCAATTTCCCCATGGGGTCTTCCAATTGGTCACACCTTAGCTCCTTCTTGGACAGCTTCGGCAGACACTCTTCTGCCAGTTGAGTTACCCCACAGTAACACTTTGGGACTCCCACTGTGGTAACTCCTATCTCTTCAGCTCTGGATCCTCCTCTGGCTTGGAGTTCAGCCCCCTGACAAAGGGCTCGCACTCCATCTGGTGCCACTTGGGTCCAGTCTTCCCAGTCATCGACCATGACATGGGATCTTCGGGACAGGGCATCTGCATCCCTATTTCCAGCCCCTGGTCTGTACTTGAGGCTGAAATTGAATCCAGACAACGCCGCCAACCATCTGTGTCCAGTTGCATCCAGCTTGGCGGTGGTGAATAGATAGGTCAAGGGGTTGTTATCTGTCTTTACAGTAAACTCGGCCCCATACAAGTAGTCTCTCAACTTGTCAACAACTGCCCATTTGAGGGCTAAGAACTCCAACTTGTGGGTGGGATAGTTCTTCTCGGAGGGGGTCAGGCTCCGGCTCACATAGGCCACTGGTCGTAGCTGGTCTTCATGCTCCTGGTAGAGTACTCCACCTAGGCCCTCATGGCTGGCATCAACATGTAGCTCATAGGGTCTAGTGGGATCAGCGTAGGCCAAAACTGGGGCTGTGGTGAGACTTCTCTTCAAGGTTCTGAAAGCCTCTTCACACCTTGAATTCCACTGGTCTTGGACCGACTCACTGGACCTCCTAGGCCCCATTCCATCCTCCTCTCCTTCTGTCTTCAGCAGCTCGTTGAGGGGTTTGGCAATGCGGGCAAATCCATCCACAAACCTGCGGTAGTAGGAGCAGAACCCCAAGAAAGATCGAAGTTCTGTAACTGTTGTGGGCCTTGGCCACGAAGTAACTGCCTCCAACTTCTCAGGGTCTGTGGCCACTCCTTTTTCAGACACTATGTGTCCCAGATAGTTCACAGAAGACTGATAGAACCGACACTTCTCTGGAGAAAGTTTAAGTCCCTCTTCACTGAGCCTCTTCAGTACTTTCTCCAACCTGGCTTCATGTTCTTCCAAAGTCTTTCCAAAGACAATGACATCGTCCAGGTACACAAGGACTTCTATGAGGTTCATGTCTCCAACTGTCCTTTCCATTAGGCGTTGAAACGTAGCAGGAGCTCCAGATAGGCCCTGGGGCATCCTGTTGAACTCAAAGAATCCCACTGGGGTTATGAAGGCAGTCTTTTCTCTATCTTCTGGATGCATGGGGATCTGGTAATACCCACTCTTGAGGTCCATCACACTGAACCACTTAGCTCCAGATAAACTCTGTAAGGCATCTTCTATCCTTGGCGTGGTGTACTGGTCAGGAATGGTCCTCCTGTTGAGAGTTCTGTAGTCAATGCACAGTCTCAATGACCCATTCTTCTTCCTGACTACCACAATTGGGGAGGCGTAGGGGCTTCTGGACTCCCTAATCACTCCCGTCTTCTTCAGTTCCGCAAGCTGCTCCCTCAGATCCTCCAGATCTGCTAGCGGGACTCGCCTCACTCTCTCTCTGAATGGCTTGTCCTCTTGCATGCGGATTCGGTGGGTGGCACTCCTCGCACACCCCACATCAAACTCATCTTTGGAGAAAATCTTCTCCCATCTGGTCAGCTGGGCCTTGGCTCTCTCTTTCCAAGCTCCAGGTAGGTTAGGGTTTTCCATGGAGAGTTTCTTCCAAACATCTTCTCCTTCACCCGTCCCCTTCACTTCTGACCAGCCAACTGGGACAGCAGGACTCACCTGTCCCAGAAGCATCCTGGCAGGGATCTCCACGGGCCTCTCCGTGGGGTTCCTCACACTGACAGGGACTCTTCCTCTAGCCTTCTTCAGGTCCTTCAGTGAAATTACTTCTGGTATCACTTCCAGACCTGAGTGACCCTCCATTGGGTCGGGTTCCAACATTACAAAGGGGCCAGGCTGCTCCCAGGTAAGTTTCACCGTGGCTCTCATGCAGGTCACCTCTCCAGGTTGCAACACTGCTCCTTCTTTTCCAAGCCTCCATACCCTTCCTATCCCCTCACTTGGGGTCTTCTGCTCTAGGACCAACCGCTGATAGGCTGCCTTCAGCATGGGATGGATCTTGGGAGTTGAAAGATTCTCTTTCTTCACCAGGGGGGTCAGAAGCCTTCTGACTAGGTCCGTGTTCGTCCCTATGATCAGGGACGTCTTGCTGGTTCCTGGTGGGCGGGGACACACCACTGCTAAGGTGTCGAACACTTCAGACTTCCCAGCTACGGATGGGTCAAACGTCAATCTTATGGGTAAGTATCCATCATAGGGGAAACTCTGAGTTCCCAATCCCCTTATCTCCAACTCTTCTATCTTCTGTATTGGCAGATGACTCAGGTATCTGTCATAGAAGTCCCTGTACAACAGGGTCACTTGTGCTCCAGTGTCCAGGAGGGCCTTCGTGTACACTCCTTCCACCTGGATGGGTACAGTAGGGGATGGACCAACTAGCTCTTCTGGGTAGGGCCTAGTTGATGCTGTCCTCTTCTTTGGACTCTTTGCTTTACCAGCACTTGATTTGCACTTGCTCCTTTCTTGAGCCTGGTATGCATTGATTTTCTCCCTCTTAGTGGGAGTATGAACCCGTTGAGGGACATTGTTATCTCTCACTTTGAAGAGTTCACGTTTGGGGGTGCTGTGTCTCTCCGGAGGGGTCTTGCCCCCTTTCTCTGGAGTGCACCTTGGTTGAGGATCCCTGGGCCCCTTCTGAGGGGTTTGGTCTCCTCGCTTTCTCTTCTTATTGTGCTTCTTGGAGCTCACTGAAGGTGATGGGCACCCGGTTGACTCCTTCACCGGGGCCCTTTGGCGTTTCCCGCCGGCTGGCGGCTTTCTGCCTTCTTCTTCTTGGGACTGGAACATACAGCTGCAATATGACCAATTCCTCCACAATTAAAGCAAATCATCTCACTGTGGTCAAGAGGGGATGCTGGTGCTGGAACAGCTGGAAACAATTCCCTCCTGGTTGTTTCTTTCTTGGGACTGGGCGTCTCTTTCGCCACTAGAGACGTCAGTATCTCCATCATCTGGGACATCTGCAACTTCAGGGCATCTACCTCTGTGTCTCTTTCAGGGGTTAAGGCCGACCTGACCGTGGCCACTGTAGACTTTGTAGACCCCATCACTTGCTTCTCCCTTTTCTCTTCCAACATGGCCTCTTCTTCTCTGACCATTCGGATGAGGTCAGGGTAGTCCAGGCTCTTCCCATCCTGCCGGGTGCGTAGAATTAGTGCGACAGGGTCCAAGGGTTGGGCTCCCCTCATCACCTGCTGGGCACGGGCTTCATCTACCTTCCCTGGATCTATCCCCTTCTTCAGGATAATCCTATGCAGGATCTTGTCTATGCGTCCCATGTACTCTGACAGCTTCTCCCCTGTCTTCTGGTAACAGTGTTCCAGTTGATAGGTAAGTTCTGTGACTTTTTCTGTCCCACCAAACACACCTTCCAGGATGTCTATGTAGTCCTGGGCAGTGCAATCCTTTTTGCTTGTCTTCAGATTGCGTATGGCCTCTAAGGCAGGTCCTTTTAGGCTTTCAACAATCCTTTGCTTCTTTCGGCCCTCTGAGACCTCCCATCCTTCTAGGGCCTGCGTGGCACCATCTAGCCACTCTTCAAATCCCTCTTCTCCCGAGGGTACAGGTGTCCTCCCTGAAAACATCCGGAGTTTCCTGTATCCCGACATTGGGTAATCCCCGGGGTCTCTTCTGCACTGGGTTACAATTTCCCCTAGAACAGCACACAGTTCTGCACTAAGAGTAGTGTGTGTGGGTGCGGGACTTTCCGCGCCCTTCTGCTCCTCCTTCTTTGGGGATAGAATGGCTTTCATAGGAGAGTAGTCTCCCTTCCGCGGCAGCGCATGCAGCAATTGGTAGGCCTGACCATTCGGTGCCTGTATGCTCTGGCTCCTGAACTGCTCTGGAGTCTCTTCCTTCCACTCTATTAAGGCGTATGTGTACCCAGCATCATTTCTCATGTCCATTATCCATGACTTCTGGCATGGGGATAATGACATTATGAGCTGCTTGACTGCCTCTCTCTGCCACATCCCTGGCAGTTCAATAACTGCTGCTGCGGCTGGGTCAGCGGCCCATGTTGCGGACCACCGTCCCACTTCTATTGGGTCCATGCCGGCACCTTCTGGCGGCTTTTTCCCGCTGACTCAGGATCCCGGATTACGAGCCCCCACGTGTAGCGCTACCCCCAGTTAAGAGAGCCGCTGGTTTGTTTTGGGTCCCTGAGTACAGCTCCACCAACCCCCGGCAATTTGGCTCTACCCGCTCTGGCACAGTTAGTAAAGGGGTACGTCCCTATGCACATAAAACTTAGCTTATACTCTAAGTGTAATTGGTATGAACTCACAAGCAGACTGCTGAAATAAGAATAACTGGCTTTACTTTGGCAGTAAGGAAAAAAAAGAATAGCAACATGCATTTGAACATATATCTCACAATACTTTAGCAGGTCCCTGCAATATGCACTTTAAACATGTACACAGGTATATGAATCTAACAATGGGGAAACGGAGCGCCAAGCGTGGCGACCGTCTGCTATGCACCCCTGAGGTGCAATAAATCTATCTGCGCCTACCTAACGGACCAGGCCTGATCCCTAGTAATAGAGCTCAGTCCTTGTACTAGTACAGTGTTCTTCACCGGCAATAAATCTGTAGAGGTGGTGCACATGTAGCTTTAAATGGTGTCATTTGTAATCCACAAAAAGTAACATTGCTGCTCTGAGGTAAATTGCGCCTAGGCAGTTCAATAGGCATAAAACTTGTGTGTCAATGCAGGATTGAGCCTACAGGCTCTCTCACCAATCCTTGGGGTACCGTCCTCCGATCCGGTCCCTCTAATGGCGGCTCTGGTCTCTTCAATGGCGGCGTCCGGTCTCCTCAGTCACAGTCCTGCACTCCGGTCATCAGCTTCGTCCGACCGACAGTAAGGGGGAAGTCTCCGCTCCGCTGCTGTGGACTCTGAGGGGTGAGAGTCTCACTCCATCGGCTGCAAGGCCCAGGCTTCAGGCCTTCAGCTCCGGTCCGCACAGGTGTCTCTGCTGGCTGCAGTCTCCGCGTCACACGCTCTGTCAGCAGAGGCAGGCCAGTCCTGTCAGGCCTCAGAAGAGGAAGTGTCCCAAGAGGAAGAGGCGGTCTCCGCTCTTCCCTTTTATAATCTCCCCCAGCAGCCTCCCCCAGCAGCCTCCCGGGCGGAAGTCAGCAGCCCGGGGGCCTGGGGAATCATGGGAGATGTAGTCTCTACCAGAAAAAGGGGTAGAACCCCGCTCACTTGTATGCTCTGAAATTAAATCAATGACATATATATAAATATAGGATACCCTTTAAATGGAGAACCATCTCTCTCAAAAAAAAAGGTCTATAACTTACAATGCAGCCCAATAGTGTTGCCCAACCTCTGCAGATCACAGTAATTACGCACTATTCATGACCTCCCCCCTCACTGACATAGGTTCATCCCATTTATAGTTTATTCATTTCACATGGTTTCATCTCCATATCCTTGCAGTATGGGCTATCAAGCATACACAAGATTCACATGGTCATGATATGGTCGCCTGGTCTTCACCTGACTGCTGTCTCTGGTCTGGATGGGATCCCTCACCTCAGCCCCGGAGGAGATCATCATCCCTGTCCCCCGTCCTCCCTTGGACATAGGTTGGGCGTCACTATTGGGCTGCATTTTAAGTTATAGACCTTCTTTTTTTTTTTTTTTTTAATGATGGTTCTCCATTTAAAGGGTATCCTATATTTATAGATATGTCATTGATTTAATTTCAGAGCATTTTACTCCTGATGATTGGCATGAGCCATGAAACGTGCATTGAGTATACATCGAACTGATGCCCGGACAAGTTTGGCTCACTAAGAGCAATTGCTTATGTTTATTTAATTATTATGAATGGATGAGTGTTTTATGAAATTGTACTGCTTATCATGTTGTATTTTACTTTGTATAATAATTGTATATTCATACAAGTGAACTGTTATTTATAGTATATTGTGTCCTTTACTAAAGATTGACACTTTTTAACTTGATTTGTAATCAATAAATAATTCTATGAACAAGGTATTATTCAGTGACATGCCTCACACAAAATCCCATTCCTTCCTCTTTTTTATTGTCTAACATATATCAGGGATGGAGGTTTTCCACTGCTATGATCAGGTTGTGTCAGGTCGTATTACTATCTTACTTATTTCATTTTTTATCATGTATTTGTGTAAGTTTTACTATGCCTTGCAGGTATGTCTTGATGACTAGAGAGCTCCCATAATTTTAGGGAAAGAACTGGTTACTATAGTTAGAACAAAAAAATGATGCATTATCAAGCACTACAAAGAGTGTTATCCAATGGATACTTGCGGCCTAAGAGAACATAAACTATGAAAGCTGTGCCAAAAAAAATAATCAGATATAAAAATAACTCTGCTTGCTGACCTTTTCCCTATTAGTGATTTACCATGCCTTGTTCTGTCACTGACAGTGTGCAGAAAGCCAACTTGGTAAAGGCAGTGCTTTACCTCACCAGATCTACCCTAGAAATGACTAGTGACCCTAAATTATAGATAAGGGAGGTAGCACTAGCAAGAAGCAACAGTGAGTGTAAAAAAACAGGATTCTTCTCATGCAGTTTGTAAAGATGTTTCACCATGTATTTCATCAAATATGTTACCATTTGTGATGTCTTATGCCACGTACACACAACCGTACAAACTCTGAAGGTTTTTCCGACAGAATTCCGCTCAACCTGTCTTGCATACACATCGTCACACCAAATTCTGACCGCCAAGAATGCGGTGACGTACAACACGTACAACGGCACTATAAAAAAGGAAGTTCAATAGCCACTGCTCCACCCTTTGGGCTCCTTCTGCTAATCTCATGTTTATCTTGTGTTAGTAGAAGTTTGGTGAGAGACGATTCGCGCTTTTCAGACTCGTGACTATAAAAAATAATTCTAAACATTATTATGGAGATCTGGCTTTAAAAAAATAAAAGATTATTCATGAGATCACGAGAAATAATAAAAAAATAAGTTTGTCAAAACTCTGTGTGAATATCAGCAGCAAAACAACTTCATTATTCTAGCATTATAAAGCACAAAAGAATGCGCTGTATTAAAAGATCACAGAATTTGCAGCGTGATGAATGTGCTATCTTCATTACGAACGCTAGTTTTACCAGACCGAGCACTTCTCGTACTTGCTTCAGAGCGAATGCGTCATTTTTGGTATGTCGGAACAGCATACAGACGAGCGTTTTTTCCCGTTGGAAAAATATAGAACATGTTTTCTATCTAAGTCCGTAACGTAAAAAGTCTGATGGGGCATACACAAGGTCGGAATATACGATGAAAAGCTCCTGTCTGACTTTTTCACCAATGTCCCTAGGAATGAAGGGGAGCGTAAATTCAAATAATCAAGTTGCCACCAGAACAGGAATAAGGACGCACTCCTCCAATGGTTAGGATGGTGTCTCACACACCTTCATTTAAAAGATCTATAGAACAGAAACAGCACAAGGGTGCTTAACTGAATTCTGGAGGCCATCCCACCCCCCACAAAACACCATCAACCTATTATATTAAAAGTTGGCACAAACTCTAAATTTCCGATGCTGAGTGATTTATTATAGAGATATGATAATGGTTTACAAATATGATATAAATAATATCAAAAATAAAATACAGAGTATACAATAGCAACAGAAAGTATACAAGGCTTCTGATGTCAAGCATTATTACAAAGTAAGCATACCAAGAGTATAAGTTCCAAAAAACTGTACAATGTTTCTGGGTCCTCACTCTTTCTCAAAGAGGACCTATTTGTGAGGAAGACTTTACAGCATTTTAAATAGGCTGGCAGCTCTCATGGGCTAAACCTATTCGTACACAATTTCCAGTGCAAGTGAAGCCATAGCAGTATGACTATTGCAAATTGTCATTTTAGAAGGTAAATAACAATAGATGTGCCACAGCTATAGAACTGTTTGATGGCAAATTACTGACTATTACTGGGATAGATAAAAGTATCATCATTTAAGTTGAGGTTACGCTATGCACAGTTTCCATATAGGTACATGCCCTTTGGTTGGTGTGAAGGGTGTAAGCCGGTTACCTGGTTAAACTTAATGTGTGGAAAAAATCATCTAGGACCAGAAAAAGAGACCCTGCTTCTTCCATGACCCATACACTGCATGTATCAGAGACATACCAGAAAGGCAGATAGACTGGTTACTGTGCAAGGGAAGTTGGGCTTTACAAGGGCATTGTCCTTAGGGCTTAGCAGTGAAATTACACTTTGCAAAGACTACCCCATCACATACAAGGCAAAAAAAAAATGCATTATCTTGCACAGGATTGGATGATGGAAGTCAGCATTCATCAAGCTACTGGGAAAATTACTTTTTCAAAATGCAACTTTCTTTGCAAAGTGAACAGCCTTTTTGTCTTTAGTAAACAAACCTCACTGGGTCCCAGGTTTTTCTTCTTCTCCTCTGTAGTGTAGAAGTGCCTGGTCGGCATTACTCAAGTGCCTTTCTGGTGATGTGGGTGCTGCCTATTTGCAACCCCTCTGGGAAAAAGGTTTTTTTTTTTTTCTGGTCAGTATTGTAAAAGGGTTTGGTCTGCAGTATCTATTTCACTTCCTGGTGATGTGGGTTATGCCTATTTGTTGTCAGATGTAGAGTTGGGCTGAACACCCCCAGTTCAGTTTATGCCAGAACTCTCGAACATTGCAAAAGTTTGAAACCAAACCGCAAAGCCTATTAAAGTCTATGGGACCCGAAATTGAAATATCAAAAGTGCCCGTTTTGAAGGCTTATATGCAAGTCATTGTCTATAAAAAGGGGGCCCGGGTACTGCCCTGAGGGACATGTATCAATGCAAAATTTTTTTTTAAAAGAAGGAGTGATTTTAATGATGCTTAAAGTGAAACAATAAAAATGAAAAATTATTTTAAATATAGTGCCTGGGGGTCCTCTTAGTCTGCCTGCTAAGTGGTGCAACTGTACTGGGTATAGAACCTGCTGCAGCAAAACTGACAAATTTAACCACTTCCGGACCGCCTCCTGCACATATACCTTGGCAGAATGGCACGGCTGGGCAAAACCACGTACCTGTACGTGGTCCTTTAATTGCCCATCTGTGGGTCGCGCGCGCACCGCCGGCGGCGCGTTTGCGACCCGGTCCTGAGCTCCATGACCGTGGCCGCGGGACCAGTGGACCCGATCGCGATCGGGTCACAGAGCTGAAGAACGGGGAGAGGTCTGTGTAAACGAACCTCTCCCCGTGCGTGCTACACTGCCTGTCACTGATCGGCTGTTCCCTGTCATCGGGAAAGCCGATCAGTGACGTCAGACGTAAAGCCCCTACTGTAAAAAAAACACACACACGTCACACTAACCCCTCCCCGCCCCTAGTGGTTAACTCCTTCCCTGCCACTGTCATTTACATAGGAATCAGTGCATTTAAATAGCACTGATTTCTGTATAAATGACAATGGTCCCAAAAATGTGTAAAAAATGTCTGATGTGTCCGCCATAATGTCGCAGTCACAATAAAAATCGCTGTTTGCCGCCATTACTAGTAAAAAAAAAAATATTAATAAAAATGCTATAAAACTATCCCCTATTTTGTAAACGCTATAACTTTTGCACAAACCAATCAATAATCGCTAATTGCGATTTTTTTAACCAAAAATATGTAGAATAATACGTATCGGCCTAAACTGAGGAAAAAAAATGTTTTTTTTATATATTTTTTGGGGATATTTATTATCGCAAAAAGTAAAAAAAATATAGCATTTTTTTCAAAATTGTCGCTATTTTTGTTTATAGCGCAAAAAATAAAAACCGCAGGGGAGATCAAATACCACCAAAAGAAAGCTCTATTTGTGGGAAAAAAGGACGCCAATTTTGTTTGGGACCCACGTCGCACGACCGCGCAATTGTCAGTTAAAGCGACGCAGTGCCGAATCGCAAAAAGGGGCCTGGTCCTTTGGCTGCAAATTGGTCCGGGCCTGAAGTGGTTAAAGAAAATAAATGACATTTAAATAGTTTTTTCCTGCAAGCTTTCTTTATTTGGTAAACAACGGCTTGGGGAGCCAGTCTGTATGATGAGGCCACAGCAAATTACACTCCCTTGGCCTCCGCGATTCTGCTTTATCCTAGTTCTCCTCCTACCTATCTCAGCGCACTTTCAGTGTCACTTACAACTCCATCTCCTCCGCTCCCCTTCCTCTTTATGTTGGGGTACCCCAAGGTTCCGTCCTTGTGCCCCTCCTATTCTCGCTCTATACCTCTTCCCTGGGCCAGTTGATAACCTCCCATGGTTTCCAATACCACCTCTATGCCGACAACACCCAGATCTATCTCTCCACTCCTCAGCTCACCCCCTCAATCTCCTCACAGATCTCAAACTTACTGAATGACATATCAGTATGGATGTCACACCACTTCCTCATACTCAATCTTTCTAAAACTGAGCTTGTTATATTTCCTCCTTCACGATCCCCCCCCCGTGACTTCACCATTAATATCAACAACACAACCATTGGTCCCTCCACACATGCCAGGGTCCTGGGTGTAATCCTTGACTCTGACCTCTCCTTCAGCCCCCATATCCAATCACTGGCTAAATCCTGCCGACTTCACCTCCACAATATTGCCGGAATTCGACCCTTCCTGAGTAATGACACCACAAAGCAACTCATTCACTCCCTGATTATTTCCCGCCTTGACTACTGCAACTCCCTCCTTAATGGCCTACCCTTAAGCAGGCTATCTCCCCTTCAATCTATTATGAATGCTGCTGCTAGACTAATACACTAATCGATCTGTGACTGCCGCCCCTCTTTGTCAATCCCTTCACTGGCTTCCCCTATCCCACCGTGTAAAATTCAAAATGCTAACCATAACATACAAAGCCATCCACAACATCGCCCCCATCTACATCACCAACCTCATCTGCAGATATCGCCCAAATCGTCCCCTCCGCTCCTCCCAGGACCTCCTGCTTTCTAGCTCCCTTGTTACCTCCTCCCATGCTCACCTTCAAGACTTCTCCAGAGCCTCTCCCATCCTCTGGAACTCCCTGCCCCAGTCTGTCCGATCAGCCCCTACCCTGTCCACCTTTAGGAGATCCCTGAAAACTCATTTATTCAGGGAAGCCTATCCCTCAAACACCTAACAACAATTGTCCCAGAGCCACCCCCATCAAATCATTCTCTGCAGCTATTACATTTTGTACCACCACCCCCTCTTTTTAGAATGTAAGCTCTACAAGCAGGGCCCTCCTGTACCTTTTGTATTGAACTGTACTGTAATTGTGTTGTCCCCTATACATTGTAAAGCACTGCATAAACTGTTGGTGCTATATAAACCGTGTATAATAATAATAATAATAGAGATTTTTTGGATAAATTCAATGGTGTCTCTTTGGCAAACTTTGGATGAAATAACACATTTTTGCACCACACTGAGCAAGCCTTGTGTGAAGAAGCCAAATTATGGTGCACTTGGCCAAGATTAACAATTTTTGTTTAGATAAAGTGTGGTTTCTCTTTCGTAGACTTTGGATTGAAGTAACAGGTGTGGAAAAATTGGGCTTTGGGTGTCAGTGGTGCCTTCATACCGTAACCCTATAACGCTATAAAATCTGTATGTTTTTGTATGTTTTGTTAAGAAAAATAATGTCCAACAATAACCTCAAAAGAGAAGTTTCAAAATAAATTTACAAAATGAATTTACTTTATTCTCTCATCTTACCATCTTCTTCCTCCTCGTATATACAATTCATTATTATACTTTATTAGAATTTCTCCAAGATGTCCAGACAATGCCCCAGCAATATACTCTGTATTGGCGAGCTGCATGTTCATGTAGCCATCCACAGATACCAGGTATTCCTTGTATTCCATACCCCACTTCAGTTTCACCATTACTGGCTTACCAGTAAGGCCATTAAGGAATGATTTTGGATTTAGTGCCAAACTCATTCTGGCGCTGAAGCCGTCGCTGATCTACAGACCAGTTAAAGGAAGAAAAAATGTCCCCGTGGAATGCTCCGAGAACAAATCAGCAGAGAGAGCATGAAAATGTCTAGAGGTACTCTTGATGAAAGCAAGAATTGGCCATAAGTATATGCACCTGTCAAGAAGGTCAGTTGGGCTTTCGGGCGTTGGTGGTGCCTTCATACCGTAACCCTATAGAGGTACTCTTGATGGAAGCAAGAATTGGCCTTGCTGTTAAAATTTTAAATTGTATGCACCTATCAAACAGGTGCGGAAAAATTGGTCCTTGGGTGTTAATTGGGCAATATTCACAAAGCTGGGCAGCCTAGACAGTCTTGCAGAGATCCCAGATCCTAAAAACATTTAATCAGTGACATTGACATCAGGGGCTTGGTAGCTTGTCAGAATGTCCAACAATGACACTCTACACTCAGAGTCACAATAACACACTAGCTAGCTAGCAGCAAACAGAGCCCTGCTCTATCTATCTCCACTCCAACAACACACTGCAAAAGGCTATTGTAGGAAGGAACCTTTTATAGTGTGGGGTGGGACTATGAGCACTGAGCCATGATTGGGCAAAGTCATCTTGCATTGCAAGTCATCCAGGTGCATTGCTTTATCCAGTCAGGACCCTAGAGTGCACTGTGCAGTGTGCAGTGCATTGTGGCATGCTTTACGGGCGAACATCCCGCCGTGCACCCTGCAAAACTCCGGTGTTCGCCGAACGGGTAAACAGGCGATGTTCGGGCCGAACTTTTGCTCAAACTGTTCTCTGAACTCTAGTCAGAAGATCCCATCACTGGGTTCTCACTGGGTCCTGAAGCCTTCAAAAGTGATGTCATATTAAGGCAGAACAAAAGACTGATCAGACATATCAGTAAAGAAAGCATAAAGAAACTTCTTATGAAAGTAGACATTCATTTTTTACATCATTCTAGAAATTCTAGTTACCTGGCTATTGTGTTGTAGACCCATAAGCTTCTAATATTTACTAAAGAGTGTTCTGACCTAGAACACATATGCAGGATCATAAATGTCCCCATATACCTATTTATTATGAGTCAATTCCGCAAACTATTGAAGTAATAGGTTCAGTATGATGACCAGGCAACTAGCATTTTGAAAAGAAGGTATTTATAATAATATTCTTTATATTATTTAGGTTAACTATTCATGAGGTTTCCTTGCTTATTAAATAGCCAAGAGCAGAAATTGTACTAAAGATGATGCACACGTCAGCAGATTAAATAAATGTCTATTTCTTTTTGCAATATAAACAACAAATGTTGAGGTCACCAAATAAATGCACACATTTTAGTAGGTTTATCACAATATATATAGAGAAAATAGAGGCATACCGAAAATCCAAATCTTAAAAATGTTGATTTATTATTATGTTAATGAAAGTCTTGGAAATAGCTATGTTCAATCCACTAGAGACTACAAATCTGCAATACGCAGCTCATAAAGAAGCCTTATGAGACTTATACATCCGCTGTTATTATAATTTAGCATTATTATACATTATAATGAACTCAGAGAACAATAAAATATTGGATACATTTGTATATGTAACCCTGATGGAAGGCCATGCCAAATGCTTACACTAGTGAGACTCTGTCCCATGTTCTGCCTCATTTGCTGTGGCCCCTGGAAAGGTGGCTGAAGTTGTTTTACTCATACCGCTTGAGTGGACATAGAATGCTCAGATTAAAAGTATTACCTGCAGTTACATTCTATGTGCCACAAGTATGTAAAAGCTCACAAATTGCAATGAGTTTGATTAATCAAATGAAATAACTGTTGCCTTTTAAGTTTTAAATCTGTAATGTTATCACTTTCATTTTCTGTGCAGCTACAGAGGGTACAGTTTTATTTTTTAATTTCTACATTTAAGTTCTTTATAATGACAAGGTATAAGTCCAGATAACATACATTATAGAAAACACTTGCACACATCTTATACAAGTTGCGTATAACAGGCATAAGGCCAAAAATATACAAATATTGGCAAAGCACAAACAGTATCTCACAAAAGTGAATACACACTCACATTTTTGTAAATATTTTATTATATCTTTTTAGAAGAAAAGATTACTGAAGAAATTACACTTTGCTACAATGTAAGTGTAAAGCTTGTATAACAGTGCAAATGTACTTCCCCCTCAAAATAACTCAACACACAGCCATTAATGTCTAAACCGCTGGCAACAAAAGTGAGTACACCCCTAAGTGAAAATGTCCAAATTGGGCCCAAAGAGTAAACATTTTGTGTGGCCACCATTATTTTCCAGCACTGCCCTAAAGAAGAAGTAAACCCTGATGCGTTTTACTTCCTCTTTGTTTCCCTGCAAAGGTAAAGCATAATAGGCTACTATGCATCACATAGTAGCCCATTATGTGTCACTTACCTGACACAGAAGCCTGCAGGCTGCGATGTCCCCGATGTCCCCGCTGGCTGGAAGCGTCCATCTTCACCCCTCTTCCTTCCGGGGTCGTGAACTCCGGCTCTGTGACTGCCGGAGTCGCGTGACGTCACTCCCACGCACGCGCGTGGAAGTCGCCAGTCACGGCATGGCCCCAGCTAGAAATAGCACAGTGTGACCTTTCTAAAGTGCGCATGTGCTGAATACATAGGCGCATGCAAAGAAACAACTCATCGTACGGGGAATTGTAAATATCTCCTAAACCGTGTAGGTTTAGGAGATATTACCAGTACCTACAGGTAAGCCTTAATCTAGGCTTACCTGTAGGTGAAAGTGGTTGTAAAGGTTTTACAACCACTTTAACCCTCTTGGGCATGGAGTTAACCAGAGCTTCACAGGTTGCCACTGGAGTCCTCCTCTACTCCTCCATGACAACATCACAGAGCTGGTGGATGTTAGAGACCTTGCGTTCCTCCACCTTCTGTTTGAGGATGCCCCACATATGCTCACTAGGGTTTAGGTCTGGAGACATGCTATGCCAGTCTATCACCTTTACCCTCCGTTTCTTTAGCAAGGCAGTGGTCGTCTTGGAGGTGTGTTTGGGGTCATTATCATGTTGGTATACTGTCCTGCGGCTCAGTTTCCGAAGGGAGGGGATCATGCTCTGCTTTAGTATGTTACAGTACATGTTGACATTCATGGTTCCCTCAATGAACTGTAGCTCCCCAGAGCTGGCAGCACTCATGCAGCCCCAAACCATGATCCTCCCACCACCATGCTTGACTGTAGGCAAGACACACTTGATTTGTACTCCTCACCTTGTTGCCACCACACATGCTTGACACCATCTGAACCAAATAAGTTTATCTTGGTCTCATCAGACCACAGGGCATGATTCCATTAATCAATGTCCTTAGTCTGCTTGTCTTCAGCAAACTGTTTGCGGGCTTTCTTGTGCATCATCTTTAGAAGAGGCTTCCTTCTGGGGTGACAGTCATGCAGACCAATTTGATTCAGTGTACCATAAATATAAATGAAAAAATCAATTTAAAATAATAATATCGAAAATAATGTCCAGTGAAGTCCATATAAAAAAATCCAATAGTGACTTGGTGACTTATATAGATAAATAACATAAAATCCAATAAAACATGAGTGACTTGTGTGAAATAATAACACCAACGCTGTGATCCACCACCGTACGGATAATGTGCTTACCAGAGGCAAGCTATAAAAAGCTTGTTTAGTCTACTGATGTCGTCTGGGGAACCCAACCTCCCTACGCACGTTTCGTCTACTGACGTCGTCTGGGGACGATGTCAGTAGATGAAACGTGCATAGGGAGGTTAACGCGCTGACGTCATCGCGTCATCGCGACCTGCCGAGAGCGCGTGATTGCTAGCCGGCCGGTGAAGTTACTACTGCTTTTTATTACTATGCTTGTTTATACTGCCATGTTGTAAGTATAACTTTTAATTCTTTGGATTAAACTTTTATAACGGATTCACACTATGGGAGTATCCCCTTTTCTTTTATGATCTCCATTGAGGGTTTATTTGCGGCCTTTGGTCTGGGACCTCTTGGGATTTCCCGCAGTGGAGGTGTGGAGTCATCTAGTTTGAATCATCTTATAAGTGTATACTGGTGGATCCATCTCAGTACACACAGTCTGATACTGGTCGCTACTTAGTGGAAGTGTGGAGGTCCCGCTGTGGATTTAACTACAGAATAACATTACTTTACAAGCTTTTTATAGCTTGCCTCTGGTAAGCACATTATCCGTACGGTGGTGGATCACAGCGTTGGTGTTATTATTTCACACAAGTCACTCATGTTTTATTGGATTTTATGTTATTTATCTATATAAGTCACCAAGTCACTATTGGATTTTTTTATATGCACTTCACTGGACATTATTTTCGATATTATTATTTTAAATAGATTTTTTAATTTATAGTTAAGCACACAGCGCAGCTTTTTTTCTGTTATTTCTGAATGGGTAGGTGTACCATGTACCACATACTCATCACATAGGGTGGGGGGGCCGGGATATGGGGGTCCCCTTATTAAAGGGGGCTCTTGGATTCCGATAAGCCCCCCGCCCACAGATCCCGACAACCAACGGCCAGGGTAGTCGGGAAGAGGCCCTTGTCCTCATCAACATGGGGACAAGGTGCTTTGGGGTGGGGGGGCTCCCTTTCCTGACCGGCCAGGCTGCGCGCTCAGATAAGGGTCTGGTATGGACTTTGGGGGGACCCCCACACAGTTTTTTTAGCGTAGGGGGTTACCCTCAAAATCCATACCAGGCGACGGGGCTCGCAAGGTGTCAATCTCGACGATGAAAGTGACGAGATTGTCACATTCAAAATGAACGGACTTCACTCCATGTGTGGGCAAGTCCATTCATTTGGAAAGTCCGTCGGACCTCCGTCGAAAGTCCTGGGGATTGTCCGTCGGACCCAGTCCGCCGGAAAATCAGTTCGTGTGTGCTCATGTGTGCGCAAGTCCGCTCGTTCGGAAAGTCCGACGGACCTCCGTTGCAAAGTCTGCCGGAAAGTCCAATCGTGTGTACAGGGCATAACTGACACTGATAGTGTGCATGTACAAGCTATTGGGATCTGAGCACAGGTATATCTGTTTCTCTTGTTTATTTTACTGACAGTAACTGACACACTGACACTGCCACTAACCCTGATGCCTACTGTATACTGATGCTAACATTCACTGAACTAGATCAAGACCCAAACTATTCTTAATTATTATTTTTTTTAACAGATTTGTTTTATTTTCTATAAAAACTTCTCTAGCAAGAAGGAATAGATCCAATGTATCTTTTCCTACTTGCTAGAGGGGTAGTCTGTTGTTTCTCCTCTTCACACAGAAGGGGCAACTATGGGGCAGGCAACAAGGTGAGTAATCATTGTGAAAGGCAATCAAAGGCTATCATAGGGATCATGTGTTTGGATACGGTTCTCCCAGGGTCACAATTGTTAGTATGAGACCCGGGGCTGTCACCGGCAGCCTGGTCTTAGTGCTGGAAGCAAGCAAGCGAGCACACTTCCAGCACAAACACTAGAATACATACTGTATATACATATAGTATCTCACAAATGTGAGTACACCCCTTACATTTTTGTTAATATTTTATCATAACTTTTCATGTGACAACATTGAAGAAGTACACTTTTCTACAATGTAAAGTAGTGAGAGTACAGCTTGTATAACAGTATTAATTCAAAATAACTCAACACACAGCCATTAATGTCTAAACCGCTGGCAACAAAACACCCCTAAGTGAAAATGTCCAAATTGGACCCAATTAGCCATTTTCCCTCCCCGGTGTCATTAGTGTTACAAGGTCTCAGGTGTGAATGGGGAGCAGGTGTTAAATTTGGTGTTATCGCTCTCACATGGCACCTCAGGGCAAAAAACTCTCTGAGGATCTTAAAAAAAGAATTGTTGCTCTACATAAAGATGGCCTAGGCTATAGGAATATTGCCAATACCCTGAAACTGAGCTGCAGCCACACAGTGGCTAAGACCATACAGAAGTTTAACAGGACAGGTTCCACTCAGAATAGGCCTCGCCATGGTCAACCAAAGAAGTTGAGTGCACATGCTCATTGTCATATCCAGAGGTTGTCTTTGGGAAATAGACGTATGAGTGCTGCCAGCATTACTGCAGAGGTTGAAGGGGTGGGGGGTCAGCCTGTCAGTGCTCAGACCATACTCCGCAGACTGCATCAAATTGGTCTGCATGGCTGTCATCCCAGAAGGAAGCCTCTTCTAAAGATGATGCACAAGAAATCCTGCAAACAGTTTGCTGAAGACAAGCAGACTAAGGGCATGCATTACTGGAACCATGTCCTGTGGTCTGATGAGACCAAGATAAACTTATTTGGTTCAGATGGTGTCAAGCATGTGTTGCGGCAACCAGGTGAGGAGTACAAAGACAAGTGTGTCTTGCCTACAGTCAAGCATGGTGGTGGGAGTGTCATGGTCTGCAGCTGCATGATTGCTGCCGGCACTGGGGAACTACAGTTCCATGAGGGAACCATGAATGCCAACATGTACTGTGACATACTGAAGCAGAGCATGATCCCCTCCCTTTGGAGACTGAGCCTCAGGGCAATATTTGAACATGATAACGACCCCAAACACACCTCCAAGGTGACCACTGCCTTGCTAAAGAAGCTGAGGGTAAAGGTGATGGACTGGCCAAGAATGTCTCCAGACCAAACCCTATTGAGCTTCTGTGGGGCATCCTTAAATGGAAGGTGGAGGGGCGCAAGGTCTCTAACATCCACCAGTTCCATGATGTCATCATGGAGCAGTGGAAGAGGACTTCAGTGGCAACCTGTGAAGCTCTAGTGAACTCCATGTCCAAGAGGGTTAAGGCAGTGCTGGAAAATAATGGTGGCCACACAAAATATTGACACTTTGGGCCCAATTTGGACATTTTTACTTAGGAGTGTACTCACTTTTGTTGCCAGTGGCTTAGACATTAATGGCTGTGTGTTGAGTTATTTTAAGGGGGAAGCAAATTGACACTGTTATACAAGCTGTACACTCACTACTTTACATTGTATAAAAGTGTCATTTCTTCAGTGTTGTCACATGAAAAGATATAATAAAATATTTACAAAAATGTGAGGGGTGTACTCACTTTTGTGAGATACTGTATATGCAGAGCCCAGGAATAATGCCCACTTCCTGGATTTCACACATATGTGTTACATGGTCTTAAAGTGATTAATGAAAAAGAGAGAGGCCAACGGTGTCTGAAGCCATACAGAAAGGGTAGAAACCTGACCCTTGACATTGCTGAGAGCTAAACACTGATCCAGACCCAGCTGCAGTGAACCCTGGCCAATTCAGGTGAAAGATATCAATGTAAAATGTGGAGAAAATAGTAAAGTGGAGCAATACTGATGACATTATTCTATTAATTCTACTTCTGATGGTCAAAATCCTCCTAGTGGCACACCTTAAACTGTCCCAAATACATACATGATAAAAACTGCAACATGTCAAAAAGACAGTGGAATTAGGAGAGTGTGAGGTCTTTATCTATACAAAAAAGTGAATTATGGGGTTCTATTCTTATGGGAGGCTATGGAAAAGCTATGGGGAACAAGTCCCTCATTTAAAGTATACTTTGATGTGTTGGGAGACCTCCAACTCACCTAAAGGTTTATAGATTACTTTTTAGGTGCCACTTTCAACACTACACATCCATTTTATAATAAAAATCATATTCATTGAATAACATTAATTCTAATTATTCATTGAAAGAATGTTACAAATTGTTGTGCCCCTTCACTCATAATCAGTGGTGTAACTAGAACCTTCTGGGCCCTGGTGGAAGAACCATGAAGGGCCCCCCTGAACCCCAGCCGAGGCCCTTCCCTCCGAGTCCAGTGGTGGAACTCCAGGGCTCGGTCACAGGTACGACTGCGGTGTCCTTTGGGGGGCCGGTTCTCATAGGACTGCACTGCATATGTGTGCTTAAAGTTTGTTTGCCCGGGAGAAGCATGCAGTGCAGTGTGAGCCGGACTCAGGGGGCAGCATTCTGGCTGGGGAGGACACACACGGGACTGAGCAGCACTGCATGGAGCAGGAGAGGGGGACCCGGAGGAGTGGCAGAGGACACAGGTTGTGTGGGGAATGCACAACTAAAGAGCAGCCAGTGCGGTAGTCGAGCATGGAGCTCTGCTAGTCACCCCCCACCTCCAGCCACCCGTGCGCCCGGTGCTTAACCGCCTATGCTGCCACCGGTCATATGTAGAGGGGGCGGCATGGGCCCCTTGCAGCACAGGGCCCGGTTGCGCTCGCGACTGCTGCACCCCCTATAGTTACGCCCCTGCTCATAATGCCAATATAGCACATATAGAAACCTCTGACATCTAGCCCCTGCTGCTATAAGTTCTTAATCCTATCAGTTTTCACTTGCATACACAAATATACATTTGTCACCATTTATATGTTAATTAGCTACAATACTCCATGTTACATTATAGGATCTGAGTCATGTCATGCATTTTGCTGAAAGTTTTAGGAGTACAGAGGTAATATTAGATGAAACAATTGAATAACATCATTATAGGGCTTGGACCCATATCAACATATAGCACATACTTCAGCTACTGGTCATTAACTAATCACAAATGTGGTCAAACCAATATACAGTAGATATTGATGCTAGTAACCTCTAAATAACAGTTACTAACACGTACTAATACATTCAATGCCTACCTTGTGGCTCTTAATAGCTGTTGTGAAATGATTGCAGTGAATTTCGAAAGGCTGACATTCGTCTGCTAACGTCCCTATTCTCCCACATGGGCTGGTCTGCTATCTTCTTGGACATTTTATCCGAATGCTTTGTGGAGCATATTATTAAAGTGTGTGTCTTTCCTTCCATGCACTTGTGGAGGCGAGCAGGTGAATCCGGCATCTGAGGAAACTTTTCTGGCTGCTGTGCAACCTAAGGCCTGCTGTTTATTTGTTGTGCTAGATTTGCCTCTTTTGAGGCACTTTGAGGTTGTGGGGCCATACTTGGTTCATGTGTGCAGTGAGTCGTCCCCAAATGTTCAATGGTCCAGACACAGTAGTTCTTGGGGCACAGTCAATTATCGAGCCTTAAAAAGAAGTTCTGCCCCCCCATCAAAACATTCTAAATCATCAGCTACAATACTGTAGCTGCTGTCTTTTAATATTAGGACACTTACCTGTAGAGGGGTCCCACTAAGTCAGCACCCCAGTCGATTTTACGATCGGCTCTTGGATGCTGCCGCCGCCATTTGTGGTGAGGGAAACCGACACCCTACTGTGCATGCATGAAGTGCGATGCATTTTTTAACTGTCCTAGCAGCGGTGGAAGGCAGAGGCTGCAGGGGAAGTGGGGGATGTCAAAAGCAGGTACCCGCCGCCCTCTCCCCCCTGAAATATCCAAAATGTGGCACTGGAGGGTGCGAGGAAGCAAACAAGCGGAGCTTCCACATTCAGGTGGAGCCCACTTAGAAAGCTTCCATCAGTGAGTACTATAGATGCAGCCCTCATATTTAAGAATTTTAAAAAAAATGAATACATAACTGGATTACACTAAATTTGCACACACCTACACTTTAGGACTAGAAAATTAAATATTACATAAAGAACTTTATTTACCAAAAATAGTGCAACAGCCAGGGATAGCTTTGTTTCTGGATGTCCGCTTTTGTAAGTACCATATTAGCAGTTTATTTATTAATCTTTCTTACTTTTTAGTTTATTAATTATGGTTCAAGAATTTTCACTAGACATGGTTAGGATATTTATTGTATAATCCTCACTTCAATATTGTCAATTTTCAAGCCCTTCTGCCTCAAGCCTGCCAAACCCATTCACACTGTGAGCACTTTGTTAGATTGTCCATGTGTGTGGCATAAAATGTCACCTCTATGCATCTCACACATACTTGAATAATAATTAAGCTGTATTACATTTTGTTCAATTTACTACAAAATTATTTTTAAGGAACCAATGCACACACCTGTCGCTATTGGGTCATACTTCCTAGTTATAAAAAAAGAGAGACCTTGTGTATAAATATAACAGCAAACGTCTGGGATATTCAGTGGTTATCCCAGGAGCAAAAACTGAGGCTAGATTTGGAGTAGAATCCTGTAGTAATTTACAAAGGTCATTGTTTTGCTGACTTTAGATATTTTCCATCTGGTGTAAAACCCCACGTGCACTACACATAAAACACATGTCATGCATTAGTTTCACTTTAACGTTCCCTTTAATGCTTGCTGTTTTAGCTAAGCTTTTAAGATGTGTATGTACTCCAAGGCTGTGACAATGCTGATGTTTTGTAGAATAACCGGGCATAAGATTTTCATTTTGCAATTTTATAATATATGTGCGATTTAACCATTAAGAGGAAAAGGATTTGGTATTTTACCACTAGATGTCAGCACACCATAACATCATACTCCATCAAATGCCCTGACATATTTAAAGAAAACCTCTGCTGAGAATATTAAAACTGTCAATACTGGCTCTTTAAAAAAAATAAAAATAATTGCCTGGCTGTCATGCTGGTCCAGTGGCTTCAATACTTTAACCCCTTCCCACCTAGCCTCAGCAGCTCTTTAATAGGGTCTGTATGTCCGGGGGCCAGGAAGCATTAGACCACTGTGACTGGCTGTCACGGTGGTCACATGATCTAGAGCAAGGGTAGTGAATTCAAATTCAAGGAGGTTTGGTCAATAATAAAAAATTCTGTCCGAGGTCCGAATTACAAGTCTGTGCCATGAAAGATTGTATGCATCTTCTTTCCTTTTTTTTGGTGCAAGCCACGCTCTCTGACGCTTTTCTTACTGTTTCCTCCACACACTCTGCTACTACTCTGTAAATGTAAATGTCCCCAATAGTGTTCCCCCTTACATCAGGTGCCCCTACCACAGTAATTCATTACATTGGGTGCCCCCACCAGACTACCCCCATAAATCGTTTGCCACTGTCAGATTACCCTCTTATATCAGGTGTGCCCATCAGAGTGCCTCCTTAAGTAATGTTTTCCTATCAGAGTGCCCCCTACATCAGGTATTCCTGTCAAAGTACCCACTTACATCAGGTTTCTTCATCAGAAGGTCCCCCTTACATCTGGTGTCTCCCATAAGTGTGCCCCCTTACATAATTTGTCCCAATCAGAGTGCCCCTTTATATTAGGTGCCATCATTAGAGTGCCCCTTTTCAATAGGTGTCCCCATCACATCAGATATCCCCATCAGAGTGCCCCTTTACATCAGGTGTCCCCATCAGAGTGCCTGTTTACATCAGGTGTCCCCATCCGAATGCCCCTTTACATCAGGTGTCCCCATCAGAGTGCCTCTTTATATCAGGTGTCCCCATCAATGTGCCACCTTACATCAGGTGTCCCCATCACAGTGCCACTTTACATCAGGTGTTCCCATCAGAATGCCCCCTTACATCAAGTGTCCCCATCACATCAGGTGTCCCCATCAGTGTGCCCCTCTTAACATACGTGCCCATCAGTTTGCCCCCCTAACATATGTGCCCATCAGTTTGCCCCCACTAACATATGTGCCCATCAGCATATCCCTTTAACATAAATTATGCCTATCAGCATGCCCCTTATTTTATGATCAGGGGCACTCTGATGGGTACATTTATGTTAAGGGCTATGCTGATGGGCACATTTTGTTGTTGTTGTTGTGCCCATCAGAGTGTCCCTTAACATAAAATGTGCCCATCAGAGTGAGCATGCTTTCAGCACAGAAAAGCTCTGCTGCCCATGGATGCATAAGTGTGTCACTTGGGAGTTAATGCCCACCCTCTTTGCCATCCCACATATGCATTACATGGGTGGTAAGAGGTTTAGCCACTAACTTGAAACAAGTAGGCAGAAAATTAGTTGACTCTCCAATCCATAAACTCGTTCCGGATCAGTAATTTATAAATTATTAAAGCCAGAAACTGTCAGGCAGCTAGTACAGTTTTTTGTTAATAATACTATACCACTGTGATAGTTATAAAAAAGAAAACATCTTTTTGTACTGCCTTTTAATAATTAGGGGAAAAAGGAATCATTTCTGCAAGCGATTTATAATTTATTTGTAATCGCTTTTCTCCAGCAAATATTACGTGGATTAATATCTGCTGTAGTGACAGTTGTATCCATAGTGTGCAAATAAATACTAGAGTATAAATAGTGCGCAATATCAACCTTAGTCTATTTAGATCAGCAGGTGAGGTTAAAAGACAAATGTCGTGGTATAGTAAAATATATAAGTGCTTGCGTGACAATCCCAGGTGCACAAAAATATATATAAACTTCAAGTTACAATGAGGTTGTAACCAATTTAATAAATAAATAAATACACAATGTGTTAAAAGTAGATACACTGTGTTTTAAATGAATAAAGTGCTTCAAAATGTGAATAAAAACAAGTATGTGTTATAATGTGTCAAAGAAAGGAAATATCCAGTTTATGCCAGTGATGCATATGGGGATATATACATTCCAAAAGCCAATACAGGCTAGACCTGATGGATTAGCCATTTAATTGATGAATTAATGGGTAAACGGCCGCCAATTAAATATTATATTAATCCCATAGGTGATAACAGTCCATTAAATGAGTTAGATAATTAATGAAATAACTCTTCACATCCACTAATGATATCCGGGACACAATTAGAAATGCTAGAACTGAAAAAAAAAAGAGAAGAGAGAAAAAAAGAAACTTCCCTTTATGCTGGGAATGTGGGGCTTTTTTTGGTTCCTCCTGATATCTTGCTCCGGTATGATATAAAAGAGAAAAAGACACAAACAAAAAACCATTGCGCAATGCTCTATTCAACCATCAAACAAAGAAGATCTTTTAGGGGGTTGCCTACAGCTATACAACTCACATATACCCAGTAGGTGTTTGCGCGTTCAAATCCTGCTAATGGTCAGGCTCAGATAGGGGGCTGCCAGCCCTTTCCTCCTCACTGTGCTGTGCTGTGCTTAGCACTGTCACTTGGGCTCCTCCTCCCGACGCGTATCATCACAGGTCACGTGACTTTCTCAAGGGAATACTATTGTGTGATAATGTTGGCAATTCCGGCAAAACAGGTAAACACAAAAAAAAAAAAAAAAAAAAAACGTTAATATAAAATAAGGGGCATGCTGATGGGCATGTGGCACTGCTGCCCATGGACATAAATTAAAAAATAGGTATTTATAATGTGTGCACTGAAAATTTTATGACTTTTGAAGCAATGTAAAAGAGAACGATAGGTGACTAAGGTGATATTTACATCATCTTTTTTTAACCACTTGACTGCTGGAAGATTTACCCCCCTTCATGACCATACCATTTTTTGCTATACGGCACTGCGTTACGTTAACTGACAATTGCGTGGTCATGCAACGCTGTATCTAAATAAACTTTATGTCCTTTTTTCCCATAAACAGAGCTTTCTTTTGGTGGTATTTGATCAACTCTGTGGTTTTTATTTTTTGCACTATAAACAAAAAAATACTGACAATTTTGAAAAAAAAAAACAATATTTTTTACTTCCTGCTATAAAACATATCCAATAAAAATGGAAAAAAATCGAGTTTCTTCATAAATTTAGGCCAATATGTAATCTGTACAATCAAATGGCCACTGCCCCACCTATAACTGGCCTATGCAAAGAGAACGATTAGGTTGGTATTTTGAGACTAGGTTAGTGATCTAGCTGGATGTCAAGTTGTGGATGTCTTTGTAAGTTCTTAGTATTTTGAATTTTATTGGGTGAGTGGAAGCCAGTTGTGGGATTGACAAAGCGGATAAGCAGACACTGAACAGATGATAAGGTAGATATGCCTGGCAGCAGCATTCATGATGGACTGAAGGGGGCATAGACTATGTAAAGGTAATCCAATAAACAGGGAGTTGCTGTTGTCGAGGCGAGAGATGACCATGGAGTAAATTAGAAGCTTAGTGGTGTCATTTGTTAGGAAGGGGTAAATTCTGGAGATGTTGCGTAGGTTGAGGCGGCAAGATTTGGACAAGGATTGGATGTGGGGCCGAAAGGAGAGATCAGAGTCCAGGATTACACCTTGGCATGCAGGGACAGGTTGATAGTTGAGCGATTGATCTTGACAGAGAAAATAGGGGAAGAGGCACGAAGGTGCATTAAGGTGAAAAAACATGAGGGTTTACAACCCCTTTAAGCTTGTCTTCACTAAGACTGGCCATACATTAAACAATTTTCTGTGCAATTTTCTTTAAATTTACCTTCAACTATGTAGTGCAAGGGCCTGCCTAATTGGATACAATTGAAAGTGTTGTTTAGTTTTGACCTTATATTATATGTTTTTTGGTAAATCTATAGGACAATTGTACAAGGTGACTGAGCATGTATGGCCAGCAGTGGTGGCTGGTGCTCACTATTTTTGGGGGAGTGGCACAACCAACACTCCCCCCCCCCCCCCTTGGGAGACACAGGCGGCGATCAACCCCCCAGGAGACACAGGCAGCAGCATTCACCCACCCCCACGGGAGACACAGGTGGCGATCACCCCCACCTACCCCCTCCGGAAACCCAGGTGGCGTCAATCACCCCCCACCTACCCCCACCCCGCGGGAGACAGACGAGCACACAGACATTCTCATTCTGGCCGATTGGAAACCAGAAAGGTGTGAGACACGATTGGCCAGGAGGAGACTCCTTGGCCAATAGGGGCTATCTGATTGGCTGGGAAGAGAATGAGGAAGAATAGCGAATATTAATTCGCTAGTGTCACACAATTGGGTGGGATCGGAGCACAGAGCCCACCCTGTTTTGAAGCCTATTAGAACCTCTGGCTCTAATCATGTGCTTCAAAAATATAATACCCCCGTCATTGGATATCATAGTTCGGCATCCCTGCATGTAGATCAGGGGGCCGGACGCATGGGTGGGTGGGTGTTGGCCCCCCTGAGCCCCTTATGGAGTGGCCACCACTGATGTACAGCCTAACACACCTTCATGCATCAGTGTTTTGGCTGCTCCTGCCTTGTATCCTGTTTGTCGTGCTGCTGCCAGACTCTGTTGCCATTTACTCTTGATCTTGCTCCTGCCCTGTATCCAGTACCCTGCTGCCTTGTTCCCTGTTGTTCCCCTTTCCCAGTTTTGTTTTCCCCTTTCCCATCCACACCTCCAGTTTTCCCCTGCCTTGCATGTTTCACATTTGTATATATTTATATATTTAGTTGGTTGTTTTGATTTCTATGCATTCTCATGTTTATTGCTTGCTGGTCTGTAGTTATCTTACATCCAATGCAAATAAATCTCACTTTTAATATATATACATATGGTCTTATTCCAGTTTATTTTGTGTAGCTACATATACCCGGCCATGTCCTGTGCTAACTCCTGACACTGTGATGATTCCGATTCACTCCCATTTTTTCACTCAATCTTGTGATGAAGCACAAACGGACCAGGGTTGCCAACCATCAATAAATGTACTAACAGTTTGTAAAAGTTAGTGATATTTACAACTGTCCGTAAATATCAGCGACTGATAATTTTTCATGCTGTTTTCACTTTTGTAAGAGCAGACCAGACAAATTACGTATTGTCCGTGTTTCCATATCATGTTTAGATCGATTGTCTTCGTTTTTAACAGGCGTTCTGTCATTTTTCAGGTTGTCAGTAAAAAATGTGCTCCATCAGTAAATTTTCCATGTTTTGTCAGTACAAAGTGCCGCAGGAGGTTGGCAACCCTGAAACTGACCCATGCAATCCTTATGAGCAGCTGGGGATAAAAAAATGTGTGTCTGTTTATATTCATTTAAATCTGATTTTTTTTTGCCTTTAGTCCAATGGACCTGAACAGACCAGAATGTAAACAGATGCACATCCATTTATATCCAGGTGCCCACAGTGATACATTGCAGGCCATTTTTGATCTGTCTAATCCCAGGTCAAATTGAACTGACACAATGTCCCTATGAAAGAGGTCTTAAAGACATTTATTGAAAATATTACCTAAAGATGATATATTTTAATACTGTTCCTAGTCACATTTCCATTAGCATTCAGTTATTGCACTCAGTTTACTATTATATTTGTATGCTGGTCTTGGGAGCCTTTAGTTTGGTTTACTGAGCAGCACTATAGTGGTTGTTATATGTTTTGTCTTTGCTCCTTTACAAAAGTATTTAAATTATTTTCCATTGTGACCTACAACAAAAAAAGTAAAACAATACAACCCCTCAAATATACATACTGTATATATTTCTTTATAACTTGTTTTATATTTCCTTAGGTGGTTATGTAAAGGCAGTCTGATTTGTGTTCAACTCCTAATGTATCCATTGCTTTTTGAGAACTGTCTCTCTTACAGAATTATTGTACTCCATGCAGAAATATTGTCCAAGAGTCATAACAGATAGATGCAAAGATGAAAAAAGTTCAAGATATAGACATTCACAGTGAATGAGAGGAGTGGATCAGTCTACACCAGGGGTGCCCAACCTATTCAAGAGAAAGGGCCACTTAAGCAACTTGGTAACCAGTCGTGCGTCACAATGAGCAGAACGGGCATATGAAAGGTCTGTGTCCACTCTGCATTTGCAGAGCAGACACAGACAAAGCCCACTCTACGGGCCCCTAAATCCAATCCACCCAGATGGAAGGGATGGATCCCCTTCTGTTTTTTTAGCGAATTGAATTGATCCAGCAGTTTACCCACACTGCAGGTGCAGTGCAATACAGCTGTGGCTTTCCTGGGGGTTACTTGCACTTTGCCATAGACTTCTATTATACCCTGCAGTCAGTGACGGTGCGTCCATAAAAGGCGCAGGAGCACCGCCCCCTCTCTCCTGTCACCTCTCTCTCACCATAGATAGATTCATGCATTGCATGAATCTATCTATGGTCGCCGCTGCCACCCCCTATTCAGGTGTCCAGCCCCTTGTCGGGCGCGGGGCACCTGAATTACAGCGGCAGGAGAATAAATCGCTTTCCTAACACTGACCCGTCTCTCAGCCAATCAGGTGCTCTGGTCTAGTTATCTGTCACCTGATTGACTGAAACAGGCGCTGTGATTGGACGCCTGATAGAGAGGACCGGAAACATTGAGGAGCGTGAACATGGAGGACGCCACCATGACCCATTGTGAGACAGGTAAGTCCATACTCCCGGGAGATGCATACTGGCAGCATTTGATGGGGCACAGTAGCGACAATTGATGGCACACTGGCAGCAATTGATGGGGCACAGTAGCAGGAATTAATGGGGCACAGTAGTGGTAATTGATGGGCACACTGGCAGCAATTGATGGGGCACACTGGCAGCAATCGATGGGCACACTGGCAGCAATTGATGGGGCACAGTAGTGGCAAAAAACAGAAGTCTATAGCTCAGTATAGGTAACCAGTTTGAAAGCAGCCCAATAACCACAGAAGAACCGATATGCCCATATATACACTGTGATTTTACTAATAAACTTACCTTTAATAACAGTCTTCCATTAAGGTATCGCCGACTGTTACTGTCTCAGGCAAAGTGCATTCAGTATCACTCCGTCTGTGACAGGAGGGGGCACTATACAAGAAGCATCTGCTTATGCAGCTCTGCTCCGCAGCCGCTTGCTTCATTTACTGCTGGCTTCATTTACAACACTGATGCTCTGGGATGGTGGGTCAGCAACCTGTGATCTGGGCTTGCCAACAAGCCACTGCTTGGACACCCCTGTTCTACACTGTGCATAATAAGGTATTTTAATAATAGCAAATCTAAACCAAAAAGCAAAAATGTAATGGCTTAAGTCCCAGTGGATTTTTCTACCTAAACCTCATTGAGTCCTAGAGTGTTTTTATTTCATTTTTGGCAGTGTCTGGGTTCCACATATTATACTTTTAGCATTTGTAGTCTACTCCTAATGCTTTTATGTGGTAGCACATTTGGATACATATATTTGTATTTTCCTGGATTTTATTGCGAAAAATATTAGATTAGATAAAATAAAATAAGAAAAAATGCAATTTTATGTACTTTTCCCCAATTCATTGTTTAATAATTGTTATTTGTACAGCCCCATATATTTACAACAAAATGTAATTGTGACAGACCTAACCAGGACAGGGGCTTCTGGAGAGGACTGGGGGCAAGCCTCTTACCCACTGGCTATGGGCCCTGGCTTTTGGGGGAACACTGCTCTTTGGGAGGTGTGTTCCTGAGGGATCCTTGGAGTGGTCTTGTTTCTGATTTGGGTTCGTATCTCCCTAGAACACACAGACTCTGGGAGTCTAGGCCCGGGATCCATGTTAAGGGGCTAGATGCCACTTTTCTAGCAATGACTGCTCCACACTGTGAGATTTATAGCAGATGTTAATCTCAGCATCTCAAGCCACCTGTCTTTCACTCATTGTTAATTGTGATAATTAACGCACCTATTGTCTGCTAACAAGCTACTGTGGGGATGTTGAACTTATGATAATGTGTAGTGTATTTTGTGAGCTCGGTGTCGGCCAGATCTCTGATTAATCACAACATTGTCCAGGTGGCTAGTTGTTTAATTAACTTAATGTTTATAGTATATGTTGGTTGTTGTTTAGCTATGGTAATTATATTCCTGTGTACAGTTTGTATTGTTAGGAGGGGGTATAAAGTATGTTTCAATAACGTTTCAATAAAAAGTTTCAATAAAAAGCAATTTCTTAGTTTTTCCCCTCATATCTTGTCTGTGTACGATGTTTGGGTTAAAAAGGGCAGGTATTAGTTCTCGATCTGCTCTGAACAGTTTGGAGGTGAGGTCTAGGAACACAAACTATTGTATATTGACAAGGCGATGGGTACTTGTAAGGCTTAGAAATCAGTGTGGCAGGGAAGTATAAACAATAAAATAAAAAAAAAGAGTAAGAAAGAAAAGGAAAGGTTTAAAGAAAGAGAAAAAAGAAAATAAATCAGTAGAGAGCAGAAGGGATGGCAGAAACGATGTTACCCATGAGAGGTTACAAAACTGTTCTTTTAAAAAAAAAGAGGGGGGGAGAAGGAAATCAGAAGAGTGAATCATTGAGGAGGACCCAAAAAAATAAGGTCGGGATAAGGTGGGTAGGTAGGAATACACAATGGGGGAGGAGGTGGGGAGAACCAGATCCCCTTTACCCACATCTATTGCAAAGCTTCTCCTTAGTGGAAAAGTGCACTTTGGTATAATTCTCCTAGGTATCCATTTCCCTAGCCTGCGTTTCCTCCATCAACATAGTGTCATTCATTATGTCCACCTATAGTGTTATAGAAGGGTTTCCAAAACCTGGAGATGAGCTGTCTAGCTGCTGACAGAAAGAATCTCACAAGACTTGATTTTTGTGATTTAATGGAACCTGGTAGGATAGACAACAGGGCCATTTTAGAGGAGGGAGTTATAGATGTATCAAAGACATCATTATACAGTATATCTGAAATATCTGAGTCCAAAGTGGGTGGATCCGATCACATTCCAACCAAAAAATGTAGATATGTTCCTCTCGCTCTGTGACAGCACCGGCAAATGTCCGAGGATGTAGGGAAGATCTGATTAATGGATACCAGATTACGATACCACCTACAGAGCAGTTTGAAGTTTTTTTCTTGGGTATAGCTGAAAACTGAGTAAATAAAAAGGCTGTGTACCAGTCCCCGGAGGATATCTCAAGCTCCAGTTCCCTCAACCACATTTTAGTGTAAGTAGGGAGCGCACTATGAGTGTGGGCCAGGATCTATTTATATAGCAGTGATAAAGGTATTCCTGAGAGAAGACATACTCATTCAAAGTCAGTCAGAGATCTGTGTACCTGGCCTGAGTTATGCAAAGATTTACAGTACGTTGTCAAGTGGAACTTCATTAATCAGTTCAGAGAGGATGAGATACCGTCTGCTTGGAACCTAAAGGAGCCCAGATAGGGTGCACAAAGGATCATGCTATAAGCCAAGATAGTCTATCATAGGTACCATAAACCAATATTTGTCTGCTATCCAGTAATGCTAGGTTATCAAATAGAGGAGCGAGTGGGCTAGGGTCCGAAGAGAGAGAGGGCAAGGTCCTCTGCGACGATACCAAATGGAAAGTGAGGCCGCTGTCAGCGGTGAAAGCATCAGACATAGCACAGTACACGTTACTATGACCCCATAGGAGAGCTCGTAGGTTTTCCCAATATATTTTTTTCCAATTCCTTTACCAAATAATTAAATTCACCTACTAATCTGTGTTTTATCACAACAACTCCCCTTGCTACAGCTTCAATACACTCAATATACATCGCCAATAATTACCCACTTCATATTATCCCCTCCTTAAATCTTTCCACTATATAAATGTAAACAAACAAAAATTGCCACTACTATTTACCACATATAACTTTCATTGAACATTCTCATTCAATTTTTATTTTATACGTCTTCTTAATATTGTAATATTTTAATATTTTCTCATTTTGTGTATTTAGCCTGCGATCTTATTACCGTATATACTCGAGTATAAACCGACCTGAATATAAGCAGAGGCACCTAATTTTACCACAAAAAAATGGGAAAAAGTATTGACTCGAGTATAAGCCTAGGGTGCAGCTTCTGTAAGTGTAAAAGAAGGTCAACAATGCCCATTTGCAGCCTCACTGTGTCCATTTGCATGCCTCACTGTGCCCATTTGCAGCCATTGGCCCCCCAAACTTAAAACTTGGTAGTTAAGGGTTCCTAGATGCCCCCTAGCTGCAGCCAAATTTGGGGTCTCTGGACCCATGGGGTCCTGAAATGACATTGCTGCAGATGGACACAATTGACCGACTTTGGGGCCCTGTATCTCGGGGCCACTTGGTGCTAGGAACCCCAAATTTGGATATGTTGTATTGCTGTTGTTGTTTTTTGTAATGTCATACATATGTATTTAGCATGGTAAGCTAATTATCCCCATTCACATCCCCATTCAGCCCTTGATGCGCCACTGTATAGGGTTTCTCTTCTCCTGGCCACTCCCCTCCCCTTATATACCTTCTGTGACTGGTCCCTGGTCACTGTGTATTCTTATTGTATATCGGATGTATTGTTTCAGCTCTTGCGCCATTTACTTGTATTATATAGAGTGCTTGTAGGTCCACTGGGGACATGTCTTGTTCAAGGACTGTAGAAGACTTCATCAGTGGGTGGGGGAACCATTCCAAGAGATGAGAGAATAAAGATGAGGCATCTTTAAGTCAGGAAGTCTTACCCCTGCCTCGGATTTAGGGTAACAAAGAAGTTTGTGTTTCAGTCTGGATAAGCGTTGGTGCCATATGAATTGAATTACGAGAGAAGGCAAAAAGGTCACAGGTTGTGCATTTGGTATACTCTGAAACAAGTATAATAACTTAGGTAAAATGTCAATTTTTAGTATGTACTGTATATACATTTAAACCATGGAATCTTCAAGTGATGCCAAGACTCATGCGGGCCGGAATTGCCGTACCCAGATAAGTGATGGGTTTGTTCTGCTAATGAAAAGGAAAATGACTCTTAAGAGCTGAAAGAACAGGTGGAGATAGGGAGATATTTAAGGCCTCGGTTTTAGCTATCTTTAATTTAAAACTGCTAAATGACCCAAATCTACAAAGTTCAGTCAAAAAGGAAGAAATACTAACATGGGGCTTGGTGACATATAGAATAGATTTTCTGCATATAGGAACAGTTTACAGTGAGCTGAGGGTGTGCGAATACCATTGATAGAGGCATTATTTCGGATAGCTTGGGCTAAGTGTTTAATAACTATAGGGACAGGGGAAAGGGGGTCAGCCCTGTCATTTGCCATTAAGTATAGGGAACCAGACTGAGTCCCATTAACCAGTACGGCAGCCGAGGAGTAAGAGTAGAATGACAAAATTCAAGTAAGCATCATGGGGTCTATTGATTTAGAGAGAAACCTATTGATTTAGAGAGAGTCGGAGGAACAACCAATTGACCCTATCAAATGCCTTTTCCCCATCACAAGCGAGCAGGCAGGTAGGGGTGTTATAGTGATGGGCGATAAGGTAAAGTCTCTTGGTCGTATTGCCTTTTGCTTTACGTCCAGGTACAAATTCAACTTGTTCTCTGTGGATTAAATCAGGTAAGTCAAGTGAGGACAGGCAGTTGGCTATCATTTTAGCAAACAACTTTAAGTCTACATTTAACAGGGTTGTATTAATTTTTACTAAAAATATATAGTATATACAGTAGTTCACAAAAGTGAGTACATCCCTCACATTTTTGTAAATATTTTATTATATCTTTTCATGTGACAACACTGAAGAAATTACACTTTGCTACAATGTAAAGTAGTGAGTGTACAGCTTGTATAGCAGTGTAAATTAGCTGTCTCCTCAAAATAACTCAACACACAGCCATTATTGTCTAAGCTGCTGGCAACAAAAGTGAGTACACCCCTAAGTGAAAATGTCCAAATTGCACCCAACTATTCATATTCCCTCCCCAGTATCATGTGACGCGTTAGTGTTACAAGGTCTCAGGTGTGAATGGGGAGCAGGTGTGTTAAATTTGGTGTTATTGCGATCACTACCTCATACTGGTCACTGGAAGTTAAACATGGCAAAAACTTTCTGAGAATCTGAAAAAAACAATTGTTCTACATAAAGATGGCCTAGGCTATAAGAAGATTGCCAAGACTCTGAAACTGAGCTTCAGCCCATTTTCACTTAGCGGTGTACTCAATTTTGTTTCCAGCGGTTTAGACCCTGGTTTAGATATTAATGGCTTTGTGTTGAGTTATTTTGAGGGGACAGCAGATTTACACTGTTATACAAGCTGTACACTCACTTTTCTTTCAGGTTAATTATTAAAATACTAAAAAAATGCAACTCTTTTCCAGATAAAGCTGAGCTGCCATTTACCATGAGCATTGTTCACGTTTATCTGTAATAAAATAGATAAACGAAATAAATAAAATATTGCAAATTAACGGATTTCCTGATTTCTCCTGTAACCCTCATGATTATCTTATATTACTCCAGTGTAGTGCCCTTCTAGTTAGGCTGCTAGATACATTTCGTTTTTGGGTTTATTATAATGAGTGGAGTGGTTATTGAGAATACAATGGCGGTTGTTGCAACTTTTTATCTTGCACGGTATTTGCGCAGCAATTTTTCGAACGTGTTTTTTTTTGCTTTAAAAAAAACGTCAATGCCTCACATGTATGGTTTGAACACCGTTTTCATATGTGGGCGGGACTTACGTATGCGCTCACTTCTGCGTGCAAGCTCACGGGGACAGGGGCAATTTTTATTGTTAATTATACTTTTTTTTTTTTTTTGACACTTTTTTGAAAAAATATATTTTTTTGGATCACTTTTATTGCTATTACAAGGAATGTAAACATCCCTTGTAATAGGAATCTAACAGGTCCTCTTTACAGTGAGATATGGGGGTCAATAAGACCCCACATCTCAGCCTCCGATGATCATAAGAGACTCCGGCGACCATCTGGTCCGCTGGAAATCTCTATGATCAACATCTGGGGCCGGCGGATCCTCTGTCTGACTCACTGATCGTAGCGGTGAGTCGGTAGAAGCACCGGAGGGCGGCGGGAGGGGGGTCCCCTTTCACCTCCAGTAAGAACGATCAAGCGGTGCCACAGTCGCTATGATCATTCTTATGGTGTAGGGCTGAAAACGGCAATATCTGAATGATGTCTGTAGCTACAGGCATCATTCAGATATCCTCGCTCAAAGTCCGTCACCCCCCCGCCGCTGTAATTTAGGCGTCCTGGGCCCGAAAAGGGTCCGGGTGCCTAACTAGGGGGTGGCAGCAGCGGCCATAGATAGATTCATGCAATGCATGAATCTATCTATAGGTGATAGAGGGGTGGCAGGAGAAAAGGGGCGGCGCTCCCATGTGCCCTTAATGCACGGGCTGCCATTGTGTTTTGGCCATATATATTTTGATCTTGATGAAAACATGCTGGGTATGGACTGGTTTGGTAGCCTGGCCTGAGTAGTAACTTACAAAGTGAAGAAGACGTCACATGATCATGAATTATCTCATCAACATAATACACTAAATACACATATATATCTTCCCAGCAAATCTAGCAATAAATCAATCAAAATGCTCTTCCTCCTGCCTCTTGAAGTCCTAGCTGCTAATAACTGCTGTTACCTGTGGTTCCTCGTTGTTCTTGTTGCCTAGGCACAGCACAGGTAGCATTAACATATCACTGGGCAGCTCACAGACTGCCAGTGCCAGGCCATCATATCACTCAGCGGCATGCACTTGAGTGGGCGGAGCCACAACACGATGAGACACACCTACACTACACAGGCAGCCAATCACTGAAGAGGAGGGCGGAAAGGCTGAGCTGCAGAGCGGGAGGACACTGGACAGTGTCAGTGTGAAAACAGCAGGCAGCATGGAAACAAATGTAGCAAAAAAGTCCATGGCGGCCGCGATTGCAGTGCCGCGGACATTTAAACACAGCACACACTGACACAGACAGTATGAAAGCTAACACCTGATAATTTCAGGGGGGGGGCAAGCGCCCCACCTTGCCTGTATTTGCGGACGCCCATGATCCTAGCCATACCCTGCTACCCCCAGAAAAGCTGCTCTTGGGAAGATTAAGCCCTGGGTCACACTGATGTGATTTCAGATGCATTTCAGAACACATTGAGTGAAATAACATTTTAAATGATGCTGGTGACTCTCTGCAGGGTGCGCTTGGAATCATGGACGCCTTCTCCGTCTTCACCGGTTTGAAGGTGAATTGGCATAAATCTCTGCTCTTCCCGGTGGATGAGGGGGCCAAGACCTCCTCACCCTCCTCTACCCCGCTTCAATGGGTTGACAAATTTACCTATTTAGGTATTGTTATTTCAAGAGGGAGCGGGGACTTTGTCCGGCTCAATCTTGAACCTATCCTGATAGGGATCAAATCCAAATTGAGAGCGTGGGGCAATCTTCCCCTCTCACTCATTGGGCGTATCAACCTTCTTAAAATGAAAGTCCTCCCCAAACTTACGTACATATTTAGGAATTCCCCACAATGGCTGACTAAAACCTTCTTTAGTTCCCTTAAGCAACTTTTCCTCTCCTTTATTTGGGGGTCTAAATCACCTAGATTTAAATACACCACTCTGACCCGGCCTGTGGACAGTGGGGGTTTGGCTCTCCCCGATTGCCATAAATATTTCTTGGCCACTCAGCTTGTAACTGCCCATTGGTGGTTGCAGCCAGACCTGACCAACTCTGCAACAGTGCTGGAGGCGGCTATAGTGGGGTCTCTGGAGGCCTTGAAGGGGTTGATATTCAGGGGACAAAAAACACTTCACTGCCTCACCCCTTCTATGCGCACCACTATGAGGGCGTGGAAGGTGGGAGATGCGCTGAGGGCATCCCTGCCGAACTCCTGGTCTCCTCACACCCCCCTGTGGCTGAATCCCAACCTCTTAAGCCCCATACACACGCTCGGACAATCCGTGGACCAGGTCGGTCGGACTTTGTCCGACGTACTTTGTCCGATGTTGGTGTTGCGTACACACGGTCGGACTACGTTGTCGGAATATCCGGTCCGGAAGAACGTCGTGACGTAAGTCGTCGTCCACGAGATTACAAAAGGGAAGTTCAGCACCACGTCAGGCACCCGTTGGGCTCCTTCTGCTGATCCCGTGTTTTTCGAGAGTTAGTGGAAGTTTGGTGACTTAAGATTCGCGCTTCTCAGTTTTCTGACTCAGATCGTTACTGCTCTTCAGTTTGTGCTTGTCGTGCGTATCTGTTTATTAGTGCGTGTAGTCAGTTCGCATTTGTTGGTCATTGCGGCCTATATCTTGATATAGTACGCTTTGATTTGCACTGCTTATTGTCTGCTCGTTGCTGCTATTCAGTTCGTTCTTTCAGGCCTTGCTGTTTATCGGTGCTTTCTGTTTGTCCGTTCTGACCAGCCGACCTTTTGTGACCTTCTGAGCGATGTTTCCCGTGCGTACTCGTCGCCGAGTTCGTGCTGTACACGGAATTGGTGTCGGGCTTTTAGCTTTGACCCAAGACCCGTCCATGAACAGAGTGACGAGGAGTATGTGGACCAAGAATTGGTTGCTTCAGCGTGACCAATTCTCGCACATGCCTTTGCTTCGTGAGATCCGGGAGAATAATCCTGATGATTTCAGGAACTTTCTCAGGATGACGGACCCCGATTTTCACCGTCTTTTGGCTTTGCTGACCCCCTTTATCAGCCGGCAGGATACCTGCATGAGACAAGCCATTACTCCGGAGCAGAGGCTTGTTGCCACGTTGAGGTACTTGGCGACAGGGAGAAGTCTTCAGGATTTGAAGTTCTCTTCAGGTATCTCTCCCCAGGCCCTGGGACTCATTATTCCAGAGACCTGTTCTGCCATCATTCAGGTCCTGCAGGAGGACTATATTAAGGTAACATTTCTACTTTACTAGTCCCTTCTATGTATGCTCTGTTTGCTAATGTCTTCTATTTTTGACCTCCTTCCCTAATTACCATGATTGCAATATACTCTAATATGCTGTGCCCCTTTTCTCCTTCATGCATTTTTCCCTTCACTTACCTCCCCAGCATGCTCTTCTGGCCCAATAGACACCTATGGCCTAGTCACTTAAGCAATGTCTTTTGTCTGCTGCATAGTATTGTTTTCCCCCAAACACCCCCTAAAATATGCACAAATGTTTGCTGTGTGGTTTACTTCATGTAGAGCCCCCTTTTTTTTTTTTTTTTGTTGGGGGGGGGGGGGCAAACTCATTAGGAACCCCCTCCCCCAACTGCTCTGTCAGATGGTACCAATCCTTTATCTGCTGGCTTTCCCAAGGTCCATACACACTATATACCTACCTCTTTATAGTGGGCATCTTTAGGGATGAATTCAGCAAAGCATGTAGTGCAAGGGGCTGCCTCCATACTTTCCATTTCCTATTTTTTTGTCTTCTTTCCCTCCTATTAGCTTGCTTGGTAATTTAATAATGTCACACTGTGCCTGCCTTTTTTTTGGGGGGGGGGGGGGGGGTTGAAATGTTATTTGATATTTCCTGTGGCCTGCCAATAGTGTTAAGTACAGAGGGTCTGGGCAAACTAGCCCACATTTTTGAGCCATTTGCCAATCTATGAAGTGCAGAGGGTTACCTGTCCACCACCCCCCCCCCCCAAAACCCTAGTTATTGCCAATGTCCCATCAGAAGTGGGGGGATTGATGGGGGGGTGAGTAATCTGTGAAGGGGAGCCTCTACTTTTCTGTGCAAATACTTTCCAGCCTCCAATTTTATACAATGCTCTTGTTCCAAGATGTTGATTGTCTAATCTGCTTGCAATGTTTAGGTGCAAAGTGACTAATTTTTTTTTCTTGTTTCACTCCACAGTTCCCTTCCACGCCACAGGAATGGCAGACTGTGGCCTCCCACTTTGCCAGCCGTTGGGACTTTCCTAACTGCGGAGGGGCAATTGATGGGAAACACGTCCGCATCGTCCCACCGCCCAACTCGGGGTCCTACTATTATAATTATAAAGGGTTTAATAGTGTAGTGATGTTGGCGGTGGTGTCGGCAACATACGAGTTTATGTATGTGGACGTGGGGATGAACGGCCGGATATCGGATGGTGGGGCCATTACGCACACGGAGTTCTACTGGCGTCTCCAAAGTGGCAGTCTGTGCTTGCCACCTCCAGAGGAGAATGCCGAAGGACTCCCCTTCGTCTTTGTCGCAGATGAAGCGTTTGCGTTGACTCCCCATGTGATGAGGCCGTTCCCGATGAGGACCCTCACCCCGGACCAGAGGGTCTTCAACTACAGGCTGTCCAGAGCCAGAAGAGTGGTGGAGAACACTTTTGGCATCCTGGCCAGCCGCTTCCGCCTGTTCCTGACGGCATTTAACTTGGCGGAATACAAACTGAACCACATAGTTCTTGCCTGTTGCATATTGCACAACTTCCTCAAAAGACATAACAGGAACTATGTGGTGCCCGTTGGCCCAGATGTGGAGGGCCCTCCAAATGCGGAACTCACAGCCCTTCGAGTGGCACGTCCAGGCTTGCCCCCTCTAAATGCCCGTGTGGTCCGGGACCAATATATGGAGTACTTTGTGGGTAGGGGGGCCATTGCTCTGCCTGACGATGTGTGAGAGGCATTTTTTAATAAATCAGATATTTTAACCAACCTATGATTTCTTGTCATTTCAGTCTTCTTTTTAGCTTATTTTACCTTGACATTTTTTCCCTTTGCCTTCGACAGTGGGAATGCACTTTCTGGGCAAAAGGAGGTAACAGTCTCTTCTTCCCAAAAAGATTATTCTCATGTTGTGTGTTTGCTACCTAATCTTTGGTCTAGAGAAGGTTTGTCCTGCATAACTGACACCCAAAATACTCCTTTTCAGCACCAGGTCTGACATGTGTGTATTCTCAAAAATGCTGTGCTCCGTGTTTTCGTAAAAAGCACTGTGGGTGTCATTTACATAAGTCAAATCCGCTATGCTCGACAAGTGCATTGAAAAAGTTCCCAGGGAAAGAAAATTGGAGTGCAAAGTGGATTTGCCTTTAGTAAATAACACCCATTGCCCCCCATATCCTTTACATTTTACATACATAATGCATTGTGTTTTTTAAATAAAGAAGCCACACATTTAGAAAACTAAAAAAGTTTACTAGGAAAACATTCCCAAGTGCGTTTACAATCTTCACGCCAAAACTGACAACATCTTGTTTATTTACAACAGTGTTTACAAACATTCCGCAATTGGTAAAACCAGGCATGGAGCAAAACAGAACCTATGAACTCGGAAAGTTCAACTTTGTAAAGTGAAGACAAGATCAGACATGACTATATGTTCAAAGTGTGTTTGATCTTGCCTTCATCACATGGGGGGGTCACCCCCGGAAAGTGGAAATTTAGAACATGCACACAATTTGGGTCTGAAAATGGACATTAGATGGTAAAACACATGCCTAGAAGCTTCAAAAGTGCCATTTTCCATCATGGGGATGAATGGACGTTTTTTGGGGGTGCAACCCCTTCACCACAACCACTTTCGTAGTTCGTAAAGTGTTTGCACCCCCAAAAAAACGTTGGCATTCATCCACCATGATGGGAGCTAGCAAATGTGGACACAATGTGTGCATGTTCCAAATTTCACACAGTTTTTAATTTGCAAATGTGTTCAGAAGCTGGCACAAATGTGTGTTAATTACTTGGTGCGTTTTCATATTTTTCCTAAAACATCAATGATGTTCTTCAATTTTTGTTGAACATCATTGATGTTTTGCTTTATGTAATCTAGATCTCGATTGCAGACCATTATCTCTCCGATGAGTACGTGGGCACTCTCTGTGGTAAAGTGCGATTTTTCTTCCACAACATCCACGTCACCTAAAAACCACAAACAAACAAAAATGGGGTGTTGGAAATGAGGCAGCCATACATGGATTAGCTTACCAGTAGCTGTGTTCTCCCACACTCACCTGTTGTGGTGACAATTTCTCCAAGTTCGATGATCTCTCCTTCCTCCTCCTCCTCCTCCTCTGCTTCTGCTCTTTCCCCTTTTTTGGGAGGTGTTGGTTTGGGGGTTTCCTCAGACGGCCCAAGTTTTCGCTCCCCTATGAGAATGTCCAAAAGGAAGATTTAGCAACACAAGCTATTGAGGGCAGAAATAGGAAATTACAAACATTGCTTGAAAGTGACGGACACTATTTTAGTTTGGCCAGTTACAAATGTCAACTACATGAATGTAGTCACTTTGTAAAGGTGCTAAACTGACTAGCTTTTTGGTAGAAGTTTGTGTGATGGAGACCCCCCTCTAGTATCCACTGGAGCACATGTGTGGAAAAGCATAATAAAAAGGGGGTTTGGGTGTCCCAGCACTAGTGCTCTAGAGTCCAGATGGGTAAACAGCTACTGGGTGACCTCTCCTTTACATTGAATAAATTGGCTTTACATTCTTGATGACATTTCTAGTGAGAACAAACTTCCTTTCCCCCAAAAAAACACCAAACATCGTATTATAAGTGGCCGAACGATCGAGGTTGCGTACGATCGAATGGACACACACACGACCATGACAGTGGCAGAAAGATCGAGGCTGAGTACGATCGAATGCACAGACGAACCTGAAAGTGGCCATTTTGGAATGTACAACTTTGTAAAAATCAAACCACATGGAGCAGTATGCAAGCAAGAAATCAAACACAAAACACAACTACTTACTTTTTAGAAGAATTCGCTTGATCTTTCTGTACTGATCGGCCTCCCTCAGTTTCAGGTCTGACCAGCGTTTCCTCAGTTGCTCCTTGGATCGTTGTACCCCAAAATGATTGTACAGCCTCCTCACAACTTTAGACATGATCTTGGCCTTGCGGACATTGGGGTTGAGGTAAGGCCCATACTTCCCATCATAGTCGCTCCTCTTTAATATGTCCACCATCTCCAACATTTCTCCAAATGACATATTGGAGGCCTTGAATTTCAGGCTCCGGGATCGGGACGTTTCTGCCTCCGGACTTTCCTCGTCCTCCTCCTCGTTGGTGGGATATTTGTGGCGCACCTGCTGTGTCCCCGCCATGTGCTCTCCCCACTGCGCCGTAAAGAGAAGGGGTGGGGAATAGACGAGAAAGATCGTCAGGGGCGGGCGGAGTTTGAAGCATGCGCACTGTATATAAAACGTCACACGCCTGTGTCGTAGCCACGATCTGGGAGACGAGGGGAGAGGAAACTCACACGAGACGATCGCTACAAACGAAGGTACAATTTGACGTTGGTACATAACTAGCCTAGACTGATTTGAACTTGAGGCTTCTTTATGGAGAAGATTAGGAGAGTTTAGCCTGACATAATTTATAGGGTTTTGTGTGGTGTTGTGTCTTGCAGAGATTGATATGAAGGGATTCAACGACATGAGTTTTCTCCCCCTCTTCATTGCCAAATACAGGGATTTTCCCATATTGTGGCAGGGTATACACCCACATTACACCAACAAACCAAAGAGGCACGCAGCCCTGGAGGAACTTGTGGAATTTGTCAAGCCAAGGTTCCCCACGGCAACTGTTGATGATATAAGAAAGAAAATTGGCAGCCTGAGGAGTGCGTATATCAGGGAGCGGAAGAAGGTCGTGAAGTCTGAGGAAACTGCAACTTCAGCAGATGAGGTCTATGTGCCCAAGCTCTGGTACTATCAGAGTCTCCATTTTCTGAAGGACCAGGCTGATGTCACGGAGCCAACCTCAACTCCTCCTTCCACGCTTCCTTGCGCGCAGCCCACCCCTGATGAGGCTTCCGAGGATCAACCTGGGCCTTCCAGTCTGGAAGAGGTGGAGGAGCCCAGCTTGTTCCAGGTATAGTAGTTTTGTTACCATTTATGGGAATAATGAATGATGTTCACTTAATTCAGGATCGCCAATTGCTTAGTTCCTAACGTGTTTGACATATCAACAGACAGTGGTGTGGGAGACATTTGGGGCCAGAATCTAAACTGCAGGGCTGAGAATTGTATGGTTTTCTATTTGTAAACATTTTGCACCCGTCACTAGATGAGAATTGTGTGTGTTTGATGAACAAATAACTGAAACTATGTCCCTTTTTCATACACAGGAAGACCTCAGCCAGGAGGTGGCTGTGGAAGGTGGCAGTCAGGAGGAGGCAGGGGTTAGTGGCAGCCACCAGCTGGGTAGTGGCAGCCAAGAGGGGGATAGGCCGCGGCGCCTGACTGACTCCCAAATCCCTCTCCTCCGCCTTCCCTACAAAAGGGCGAGAAGGGGGGGTTATGCGGCACAGTCAGCGCTCCGCATGATCAGAGAGGCTTCAGACTCCCTACATGCCACACCCGCCGACGAGGAGACCTTTGGCTCGGTGGTTGTCACAAAAATGATGGGTATGGAGGTGGGGCAACGCAACATGTGTGAGGGGCTCATCCTCCATGTCCTAAATAAGGGTAGGGCTGGGGAGATGACCCCAGTCACACATGTTTGCCATAGTTACCATGCTCCGCCTCCTCCTCCTTCTCCTTCTGCCACCCCACCAGCACGACAGCCACAGCGTGGAAGGAAGCGTGGAAGGAAGACCTGAGAGTGACGACCTGGAATCAGTCTGGTCTGAGAGAAGATGGAGCCTCTTGTAGTACCAGAGCCTGGGGACCTAGATGGCATCTGCTGCAGTTCCGGATACTTTGGACTTCACGACCAGATTGCACTCCCCTTAATATACGTACTCCTCAGGCCCCCAATTTTCTACGCTTGAACAATGATGGTTGCCGTGGGGGGCCAAGACTTTGCAAATTCCCCAAGTTTCACCATGGCTGCGTTCCTCTTTGGTTTGTTGGTGTGACCTAAATAAAGGTTTTTTTTGATTTGAAATAATCATTGACTATTGTGTTTTACTTTGCTACAATGACAGTTTTTCTTTGAGTAAGCAGGTACATTTCACTAATCCTAAAGTAGAATTAACAAGGGGCACCAACAACAAACAACCTCCTAGTAAATTTAAGCAAGAAATACAAATGTTAATAATGTGTTTTTGTTAATTTGAGACACACAACCCCCCTCCAAAAAAAAAAAAAAAAAAAACATTCAAATATGTATTCCCCAAAAAAAAAAAAAAAAAATACAAATCATGGTAAAAAAATAACAAAGATTCTTTTCCGTTCAGAGTAAAAATAAACATGTAGTGTATAAATGCTGCAAAGTAATAAAGAAGTAAGTTTGTGAGAAGTGCGGGTGAATAGGAGCAGCTAAAAGATGTCATTCTTGTTGCATTGTAAAGAAAAAGAGAATGCGCTGCATTAAAGACATTTTAACATTGCAGCGTGACGAATGTGCTGTGTCGATTAGGAAAGGTAGTTTTACCTGACCGAGCGCTTCCGTCACAGAATTTCTTCTGAGCATGCGTAGCACTTTGTCCGTCGGACAAGCGTACACACGCTCGGATTTGGTGTGATCGGACCGGGTTGACGGCAAATCTTTCCAGCAGGAGATAAGACTTTGTCCGACGGACAAACCGACGAACACTGTCCGATGGTGCATACACACGGTCTGATTTTTCAACAACCTTGTCCGATCGGACCAAATCCATGAAAAAGTCCGACCGTGTGTATGGGGCTTTACAGTTTAATACCATCCCGGATCCACAGGCTTGGGCCAAATACAAGATACTGACTCTTGAGCATGTTATCACCAACGGGGAGCTCACTCCCTTTCATGTATTGAGTACCAAATTTAATGTACCTGCGCGGGCCATTTCAGGTATCTTCAAATCGCACACGCTTACAGGTGTCAGTTCTTAGGTCAACCGATCTTACTGGAATATTCGGAGCTCGAATCCACCCTTCGGGTGAAAGATTTGGAGAAACCCATGTCTCAGATTTATGGGTCCCTGCTGGTTGCTGCCATCCCCGAGCTGTCCTCCCTCCACAGGAAATGTGTGGGGGACATACCGGAGCTGGATGACGATGATTGGAGGGAGATTTGGGATTTTCCATTCTCCCCTCTGGTCTCAGCCAGGGACAAACTGGTCCAATACAAAATTATACACAGGGCTCACTACACACCCCACAGACTGCACCAGATGTCGCCGGCGCATTCCCCGGCGTGCTGGCGTTGCTCCCATCAACCAGGGGAATTCTTTCACATTTTCTGGGCTTGCCCAGCAATTGCACATTATTGGAAGGAAGTTCTTCATGTGATAGTTAAAATTACCAAGACTAATGTTCCATACGATCCTAAATACTGTCTGCTGGGGCTGGTGGAACAAATGTCAATCCTCAGAGCTAGGAAAATACTCATATCCCTATTGTTGTACTATGCACGTAAGGCCATTACAATGAACTGGAAACAATCCTCTCCCCCTTCTGTCAGGTTCTGGAAAACCTAGTAAACGCCAGTTTACCCCTGTATAAAGACACCTACTCGGGCAGGGGTTGCCCACAAAAATTTGAAAAGGTGTGGAACTGTTGGTTGGATGACACTACTACAGCAACTGATGCAATAACTAACCCCTAGATCAATGTCATGGTTATAGTATGATAGTAGATTGACCCAAGTACTTTCATGTCAAAATTATCCTGTCATTATAATATTGAGCACAGAATCTCCTGAACTAAACCTCTCCCCACATTGGGGTATAGATAAGGTTGTATTATTGTTGATCTGCCCTGTTGCGGTCTGTTGCCGCTTCAGAGGCAGAATGTTTAGGGTATATGGTGTGCACTGATGTGGCCCGTTGCCATATCGGAAGTTTCGCCCCTGTGTGGGTAATGTTTGGCCCCTGCGTGGGCAATTTTGTATGCTAATGAAAAATTCAATAAAAAAGATTTTGCAAAAAAATAAAAAGTGAAATAACATGTTGTTCTATGGAGGGTGTTCATACATTTGCAGTCCAAATGCAATACATTTTAAAAAAGGGTCCTGTGTGTGTTTTATGCGAAGCAGTACTATTCTGAGCTCCATGTAGTTGAATGGAAATTGCACTGAAAAAGCATAGGAGTTTAAATGCAATGAGATTCCAGTGCATTTTCAAGTAGTCAAAACTGTGGTTTCATGGTGCTTGAAAGAAATAGAGAGAGACCAGGTCATGAATCAAAATTAGGAAGGCACTACGAATATTTTACAGAACTTTTTTCCCCAGATAAGCTCCCATGTAGTTATTCTGACAACAACTCTAGAGGTATACGTTGATAATAATGTATATGGTTCAGTTGTTAAGGCCTCATTGAGGGATCTTTGTTAGCTCCACTTCATGGCTCCTAGAGTACACTTTTACCTTATGATACACATTTGATTTGTATTTTTCTTGTTCTAAAAAATGGAACATACTGTAATTGGATGCTTTTTGTTATCTCAATTTGTATTGCCTATACAAACTTTCAATAAGATGCCAAAAAATTAATTAGGAAGGTAGAGGAGAAATCACCACTCCAGGTGAGCCGAGAGATCCCACAGCAGGTAACCCCGCAGGTGCTGGCCCGGCTCGCCACTGCGACAAATAAGAAACTTTGAAAAGGCAGCCGCACACCGCAATGGGATGCCAATAAAATGTCTTTATTGTAGTGTAGACATATGCAGTCACAGGAATGAACGGACAGTTAACATGTTTCACACATCTTGTGCTTAGTCATAACTTATGGTGTGCGACTGCCTTTTCCAAGTTTCCATGAATCAAAATTGCAGCTACATCCAAATCGCATTGCGTAATGTATTGGAATTGCAGCTGAACTCGGATGAGGTCGCACTGGCTGTGGTCCTTCAAATCGCACTACAAAACTCACTAAAAATGCACTGCATCAGTGTAAACCTAGCCTAAAAGGAAGTTCATCCTCCTATTGTGATTACTGATCATTTTACAGTATCCCGTGATCCTACAGCCCTCTCCTGTTAAAGTTCTTCAGCAAATAAACCCTAAAAAATACTCTCCTAGACTGAACCATAATTGTCAGGGTGTATGGGCATGTGCTTGGGTGGCCAGCAGCCTGTACACTTTTCCAGAGAACCTGTCTATTGTCAGCGGCCCTTTCAGAGGTAAGTGCTACACTTACATTCAGAATCCATATTGTACATTGTATGGAGATTTCATCATCCACTTGAACTATAGTTCAGGGCATTGCAGTGGCTAATTGACTAGGACACTTCTTGTTAAATTTTAAGGTGCAGAGTTTGATGTTTATCAAGGACAAACATCCTTGTGGAATCAATATGTTCTCTCTGTATTTAAGTGTCTTCAGTTTCCTCACACAACCCAAAAGCCAGTAGATTAGTCCATCTATTAGTCCATCTATGTATGTAAAACTCTGGTAAAGACATTAGACTATAACCTTCTTCAGAGTCGGAAACTGATGTGAATAGTTCAATGCTCTCTGTAAAGTGTTATGGAAAAACAGTTATATGATTGAGCAAAGTAAATAAACTGCATCACTGAATTGGATGTAGACTAAAAATATGCGTGTGGTCTTTTACATCACTTGTGCCAAAAAACAACAAAAAACTTCAAAATATCTCAGGGCACTGGATATGATACTGGATGAAAGAAAATGTACTGAGAAAATCTTCTGGAGTTAGGAACTCATCAGTTATTATATGCAGTGGTTTGGCCACTGGTATGCATGTTCAGATATAAATTTAGCACAAAAATTTCCATTTCTTAGGTATTACTCAAGTTGCTTGGGGAGGTATTTGAGTAAGAATGGTGTAATGCTTTTGCTGTACTTTGAACTCTTTTTAAGTATCAAACATGAATATTTCTGTTATGGGTTAATAGAAGCCAACTAATAAAATAAACTTCTATGCATTTCTCCCGAAACAAATTAGCAATGCCGTAGCTAACACACTTTAGTGTTACCAGTGTAACCATAACCACACAAAACAACTGGCTTGGCAACCACATGTCATACTTCAGAAAACCAAAGAAAAACACACTGAAATGCCACAGCCTGTGAAATTAATGAAATGTATCCTGGGCAAAATAGAATGTACTTTTCAATTTTTCACAAGTAATCATGTCATTGTGGCTTAATTTACTGCTTGGCACCCTAAAGCGTTCAAGTATTTCTGACTGGAAGCCATTATTTATTAGTTGTGTGCATTTCCAAAAAAGGACTTTCTTTTTACTACTCTGCTTGAAAGAATTTTGAATTAATTGTACATAGATTTATTAAAACTTACCAATGTGTTTAAAAATACTCAGGACATGTCAGAAACAGGCTAAGTCTAAGAAAATGGAACAATAGGATGCCTGGTAACCATAGAGATAAATAATAGATTGTCTTACATGACAAAGACTATGTGGAAAGGGGGGGGGGGGGGGGTTGCCGAAACCGTTCTTGGTGTGCATTGGGCATAACTGCAAAGGAATATAGGTAGTCCCTATGAATCAGTAGCTTTCAATATAATCCCATTGCACATGTTGCTGGGCAAGGTTTATAGTAAAAGGGTGCTGTAGCAACTGCCAGCAGGCTAGCTGGTGTGAGCACATGATACATAGACCATATGTAATCAGAACCCCATGGATCTGTATTTAATGGTTCAGATATTTATTGTTGAGATCACATCATCAGAGGTGTCAGTGCAACATTTTAAAGACACCAAGGACCTCTTTGCCCAGCATGTGACATGCCTGATGAAGAGGTCCTGTGTGGCTTTAAAACTTTGCACAGACACTGTTTGTGATGTGATCTCTTTAATGCACATCTGGACCATTGACTACTGATCTTGTGAGGTAAATTTACCTGAAAATCCCAAAGATGCTATAAATTGTAATTTACATGGTTGTCCAGAACAAATTTGTTTGGGTACAGCGTCGAGGGACCGCGCAATTGTCAGGTAAAATGAAGCAGTGCCATATCGCAAAAAATGGCCTGGTCAGGAAGTGGTTAATTATTAATTTTCACAAAAAAATGTGCCAAAAAATGACAACTTCAAATAACTTGCCATGCCTCTTACTAAATACCTTAGACAGTCTACTTTCCAAAAAGGGGTAATTTGGGAGGTATTTGTACAGTCCTAGCATTTTAGGGCCTCAAGAAATGAGCTAGGCCATCAGTACATCAGGACTGATCAATTTTCAAATGTATATACCATAGTTTGTAGACTCTATGGGGGGATTTACTAAAACTGGAGAGTGCAAAATCTGGTGTAGCTCTGCATAGAAACCAATCAGCTCCCATTTTTTTTTTGTCAAAGCTTAATTGAACAAGCTGAAGTTAGAAGCTGATTGGCTACCATGCACAGCTGCACCAGATTTTCCACTCTCCGGTTTTGGTAAATCAACCCCTAAAACTTTCACACAGACTAAATACTGTAATATACACTAATTTGGGTTATTTTTTAACAAAGAACTGTAGCAGACTACATTTGGTTTAAATTTATGAAGTAAGATTATGTGTTTGCAAAAATGTTATAACAGAAACTAAGAAAAACATGCCTTATTTTAAAAAATGTTGGTATATTTTCCTTTTGGTATATTTTTTAAATGTAATTTGGGTACAGTGTTGCATGACCGAGCAATTGGCAGTTAAAGTAGCACAGTGCTAAATAGCCCTGGTTATGAAGGGGGTAAAACCTTCCGGAGGTCAAATAATTAATAGATTTGCTTATTAGTGTTTTGAACCTATAAGGTTTCCATCTTCTCATCATCCCTCACTCCAACAGAAAGCATCCTGGGAAGCTTAGGAGCCATTTTCAAGAGCTCACGTGAAAAAGAAACAGCTGCAAAGCCCAGCTATCAAGCCATCACCTTAGCACTTGTCTCAATGGCAGCATCGCTTTTAAGAACTGAATCTACTTGTACCTTGTATCTGCCACAAAATTTCAGTAACCAAAGACAGTATTGTTATTTTTGATGTATTCTTACTGTATGTTTCTTTTTATCTTGTTTCCAGATTCACCTCACAATGTTAATTTCAATAAATCCCCAGAAATTGTTCACACAGTCTGGTTTATTGGAGGATAGGAAGGTTTAGCTGTATGTCGAGCAACACAGAGGGCAACGTGTAGCGAGGTCAGAACAAGAAACAAATAAGCATTCAAAACAGCAATATATTTAATTATGATTAAAGTGATACTAAAGTCTCTTTTTTTTTTTTTTGTTAAAAATAACAAACATTTTATACTTACCTCTTCTATGCAGTGATTTTGCACAGAGCAGGCCAGATCTTTTTCTTCTTCGGCTCTCCTGGTCCCTCCATCCTGTTAAGTGCCCCCACAGCAAGCAGCTTGCTATGGGGGAACTTAACAGGATGAAGAGGCCCGACCCTCGCCACAGCTCCCTGTGTCTATTTAGACACGGAGCCGCGCCCCGGCCCCGCCCCCCTTTTTCTCCTCATTGGCTGACTAACTTTGATTGACAGGCGCTGCTGTCTCAGTCAATGAGGAGGGGAGTCCCAGGTAGCCTAGACACTCCTGCAACATCGCTTGATCTAGATGGATTTCAGGTAAGTATTTGGGGGGCTGAGGGGGGCTGCTGCACACAGAAGGCTTTTTGCATTAATGCATAGAATGCAAGAAGATAAAAAACCTTCTGCCTTTACAACTCCTTTAAATTATCATTAATCCCGACACTGATAACACGAGCATATCAGTATCAGGATTAATGACACAAGCGTATTGATAAATGGTTACTTTATGTAATCAGTGTAGTGCAAGTCCAAGCACTAAATGGTGATAAGGCCCTGGTAAAAAAGCATAGCTTGAATAAATACATGTTTCCCTCCTAGAAATTTTTTCCTGAATTGCAAGAGAACACAATTCTGTAAGGTGGATGGGGTGAGTAACACTGGATTGTTGCAACTTCCCTCTCGGTGTTAAAATGAAATTTATTCGGTATAATGGGGATTGTGAATTTTTTTTTCAGCTTTCAGAAGTCAGGTTTAAAGTCACCGTGGCTGGAACTAATTTTAAATGGCTATGTTTTTGTTGACTTAAATTTTTTGGCTTATTTTCACAAGCTGTTAACCAGGTTAATGTGATTACTGTGGCTGGGATTCTGTTTGCTTCCTCTTCTTCTTGTAGGGTATTTGTCTTACCAGCCAGCAACTTGTGTTATGACTTGGACAGATGAATTGTTTTATTTTGTAATTTCCCTCCTGGAGTCTCTCTTAATTATAGCTGGAGTGTATATTCCATGAGTATGTTATTTTTTTAATTATGTAATTGTTGTAACTGGTATGCTTTCAAACTACTGCCCAGTTAAAATGAATCATGTGAATGGCATTTAAATAAAATATCTTTAAGCAATATACAAAGTAGGTTTACCTTATATTACCTTTAGAAGTATATTCAGGGTCTGACAGATAGCACATAAAGTAAAATTATACATCACTTTCTTCAATAGCATTAACGGTACAATCCGCCTAAAAGTAATATTTTAGTAAGCACCCGGCTTAGTTTAGTTCTTTGATATTCCAACAGCAAGATCTCTTGCCATTAATCCCAACTCTTTCCCTAGAGTATATGTGTATTCCTACCCACCTTTGTGTGTTCCAGCATCTCCTGTCAAATTTTCCTTAAAATTAACAAAAAATACAGCAGGGAGATTATGATCCCCCCATAATGACCACAACAGGTGTGCAGACCCAGGATCTTAATACAGATATCTCAACAAAAGCATCTGTGTGACATATAAGAAGCTTGCAGGGGATTTAACTCCCCAGCATCTACCAGTTTTACCATGCATACTGTGGTCTGGGGTGTTGCTGTGTTTTTCATTTTGAACACTGAATTAAAAAAGGTATAAAAAATCCAAGAATAAGCCACGCCCACCTTATTACATTTAAATATTATCAAAACGGTCCACTATGTGGTAAGTGATTACCATCAATGTATATAAATCCAATGTATAGAATGTAACCACACAAAAAACAGTAATAATGGTATAACTATAAATGGTTCCTGATGACGCATTATTTATGCAAAATGCGTTGAGGCATAGCGGGGCAACATGCATGTCATATTCGCTCCCTGGTTTGCAGTGTTGGTCATCTTACTTTAAAAAAGTAATTTAGTTAAGTTACAAATTACTTCTCCCAAAAAGTAATTGCATTAGTAACTCAGTTACTACATTGGAAAAGTAATTAGTTACTCAGCAAAGTAACTGACTTTTTTTTTTAAAATATTCTATACGTGTAACTAAGGGGCGGGTCTAGTATTACTGTAACCAAGGGGCGCATTCATTATTGTTATATATCGTGTAACCAAGGAGCTGCTCTATTATTACTCTAACCAAGGGGCAGTTCTGTTATATCGTGTAAGCAAGGGGCGGGTCTATTATTATTATATCGTGTAAGGGGCGGATTACTACAGAAGAGGGTGAATGTTAAATTAATGGGCAGAGCTCGATATATAACAATAATAATAAATGCGCCCCTTGGTTACAGTAATACTAGACTCGCCCCTTAGTTACACGATAGACGCCCCTTGCAGAGTAGCACGAGCATCAGGAGCGTGCGGCATCGCCTCGTACAATTACATGTTAACTGCGCCTGCGCTGTGTAGAGTTCACTCAGAGCTGTTTAGGTTCGGCAATTTTCGGAAGCTCCGTAGTCCTTCGTACTGCGCAAGCGCTGCGCCTGCGCAGTACAGGGGGGTCCTTATCCGGCGGGGGAACTTTTTTAGCAGGACACCGGAAGTACACTACTGCCATCTAGTGACGGTAGATGTAATTGGGGTAACTAAGCCAAAGTAATGGGAACTGAGTTACCATGAGGGGAAAAGTAATCAGTTAGATTACTAGTTACCCTCTAAAGTAACTGAGTTACGTAACTCAGTTTATTTTAACTCAGTTACTTACATCACTGCTGGTTTGAGGCATATTCAGTGATTGGAACGCACACCAGCTCAGTTTAGTGGAGATGCATGCCAGAGAATCGTAGTGGATTGGTGGAAAGACTAAGTGCCGGTCTAAAGGCACAGTAACATGTGAGTAAGCGTGAGTGAAGAGGACCCACGGCTCCAGGTGAGGCAAGGAAGCCTAATGGAAACTGCATGTGGGTGCCCGCCCCGAATTGCCTCCGCCTGTAATAGTCAAAGAAGAAATGGGTATTAATCAGAGGCTGCGTGTTGCCTTGACAGGTGTTTAAAAAAACCATATACATAAAGAAAGTGACATAGAATGAAGGGTTCCCGTTGGGCCCAATAGAAGCAGATGTATATATAATCAACATATATGTATACATACAGGTGACAAAAATAATGAATAAATCAAAATAAAGAAAAGGAGACAAGGACAAACTAAGGAAATAAAATTAAATAACAGAACAATTAAAGTAAAAATGTTATAAAAATATTTTTGGTTAGGAAAAAGGGGGGGGGGTGGGCTATCAATAAGTCCCCACAAAAAGTGTGTGTGTGTATATATATATATATATATATATATAGTATCTCACAAAATCTCACACAGCCTGTCAGTGCTCAGACTATACGCTGCACACTGCATCAAATTGGTCTACATGGCTGTCGTCCCAGAAGGAAGCCTCTTCTAAAGATAATGCACAAGAAAGCCCACAAACAGTTTGCTGAAGACAAGCAGACTAAGGACATAAATTACTGGAACCATGTCCTGTGGTCTGATGAGACCATGATAAACTTATTTGGTTCAGATGGTGTCAAGTGTGTTTGGCGGCAACCAGGTAGGGAGTACAAAGACAAGTGTGTCTTGCATACAGTCAAGCATGGTGGTGGGAGTGTCATGGTCTGAGGCTGCATGAGTGCTGCCGGCACTGGGGAGCTATAGTTCATTGAGGGAACCATGAATGCCAACATGTACTGTGACATACTGGAGCAGAGCATGATCCCCTCCCATCGAAGACTGGGCCGCAGGGCAGTATTCCAACATGATAACGACCCCAAACACACCTCCAAGGCAACCACTGCCTTGCTAAAGAAGCTGAGGGTAAAGGTGATGGACTGACCAAGCATGTCCCCAGACCTAAACCCTATTGAGCATCTGTGGGGCATCCTCAAACTGAACGTGGAGGAGCGTGAGGTCTCTAACATCCAATAGCTCCGTGATGTCATCATGGAGGAGGGAAAGAGGACTCCAGTGGCAACCTGTGAAGCTCTGGTGAACTCCATGCCCAGGAGGGTTAAGGCAGTGCTGGAAAATAATGGTAGCCACACAAAATGTTGACACTTTGGGCCCAATTTGGACATTTTTACTTAGGGGTGTACTCACTTTTGTTGCCAGCAGTTTAGACATTAATGGCTGTGTGTTGAGGTATTTTGAGGGGGAAGAAAATTTACACTGTTATACAAGCTGTACATTCACTACTTTACATTGTAGCAAAGTGTAATTTTTTCAGTGTTGTCACATGAAAGGATATAATAAAATATTTACAAAAATGTGAGGGGTGCACTCACTTTTGTGAGATACTGTATATGCAGAGCCCAGGAATAAAGCCCACTTCCTGGATTTCAAACATATGTGTTACACGGCCTTAAAGTGATTAATGAAAAAGAGAGAGGCCAACGGTGTCTGAAGCAATACAGAAAGGGTAGAAACCTGACCTTTGACATTCTGAGCTAAACACTGATCCAGACCCAGCTGCAGTGAACCCTGGCCAATTCAGGAGAAAGATATCAATGTAAAATGTGGAGAAAATAGTAAAGTGGAGCAATACTGATGACATTATTCTATTAATTCTACTTCTGATGGTCAAACTCCTCCCAGCGGCACACCTTAAACTGTCCCAAATACATACATGATAAAAACGACAACATGTCATAAAGATAGCGGAATTAGGAGAGTGTGAGGTCTTTATCTATACTTTACATTGTAGCAAAGTGGCATTTCTTAAGTGTTGTCACATGAAAAGATATAATACAATATTTAAAAAAAAGTGAGGGGTGTACTCACTTTTGTGAGATACTGTATATTGTATTTTGCGCCGGTAACATAAATATTTGTTAATTAAAAAAGGTACCTGTACAATTTTTTTCTGTGCTAGATGATTACATGTTACATCCATATGATTTCATAGATGAAATTCTATTATATTTAGAAGATATTCCTAAATGTTTATTGCTACTGTTCTGAACCGCACTACAACACTGACTGCTGGAATCTGCTTGCTTGCCGAGGACATGACAAACAACAGCATTAAATAGAATTACAAAACATTAAAACAGAAAGTTTAATTTTTTTTATTTTCTTTTTATATTTTAATGGATCGTTCATTTTATATTTTATTTTTGACTAGTGATGTACTTGGGAAGACTGCTAATATATTTTCACGGTTATTTCCCCCCACCATTTTTATCTTTTTATCTGTTACATTTAACAGGTCAATTCAAGAGCCAATTTCTGATTTGTACTGTAGAATTGTATTGGATCTTTGTATATTTAATACCACTTGCTGACCTCCTAACTGGGAATTTATGTCATGACTTTGACATTATGGGGTTATGGCTGCAGCCCGTAGTTTGGTGCCATTATACAGTACATGTTAGGTATCTATTTACTTGGTGTAACATCATCTTTCATTTTATACAAAAAATATGGGGTATATATATATATATATATATATATATTTTTTTTTTTTTTTAAATGAATTAAAGTGTATTTTTTCCAAAACAATTGCATTGAAAAGCTGCTGGGCAAAAACCGTGTCACAGAAAAAATTGGCATTTTATTCTCTGGTGTCTCTGCTAAAAAAATATAATATATAAAAAATAATGTTTGGAAGTTCTAGATAATTTTCTTGCAAAAAATACATGTTTTTACTTGTGTCAGAAAAAGGCTGGGTCCTTAAGTGGTTAAGATCTGTCCCCAGTGGTGAACCATTCCCATAGGCTGGATGAGGTCTAGGATGTGGCATTCTTCACTTAATAGAAACCCTCTTTCTAGCATACAGGATCATCACTGTGGTGGGTTTCATTAGGAGCCCCCGTTCATACAAAAATATTGTTGTGTAGACTCCGATTCACATTTAGAAGGATAATTGTTACAGGGTGACTTTTGATGGTGGCATGTGTTTTAGGGCTAAGGATAATATCCAACATATCACATCAAAACCAGCTTTTTCAACTGTCTGTGACCTGTGTAATTAGAATTTCAGATCAGCAATATTATTTTTTTATGATATTACTATTCAGGACCTCTGGCAAAATGAATTTGAAAATATGAATTCAGCAATATAACTTATGAAAGTACTTACTGACTGTATTGTTGGAGGATTTAGAATCAACCGAATATCCAATCAGTGTGAAAGGAATGTACTTAGGAAATGCCAGATGAAAGTTCTTCTGAACACTGTGTGATAGATGTTATTGGACAAAACTTTTGGCTGACATAGAACGATAACAGAACTACCCCTTTGACAGCTGGGAGCATGCAATGCTATTGCACAGTAAGCCACACAAATACAAGTTAAGGTGAGTCTTTGACTTTAGGGATATGAAGAGAATGGGCAGGAAATCACTTTTCTCTTCAGAAAAAAAATTCCTTCCATGTCAATTCTTTATATGCTTCTCTCTTAATTTACTTGAAAGAATGTTATTTATTCTGCACTGGTAGAACAAAACACTTATGCTCCAGATGTTGATTTATTTATTTCATCACATTAAACACAGGAAATCACAAAGATCATAAAGACACTAAGTCTCATTACTAAAAACTGTACTTAAACGGAACATACAAAAATGTACATGACCCACAACATCAAAAGGTAAATCTAAGCATGGCCTTTTTTCCCCCTGAAACTTTTATTTTCCAAAGAGTGGGATTTGTTTAATGTGTTCCTGAATTCTATCATGTTGTTTCTGAATACTTCTTTGTATATAGTTGCCATAAAGATTTCTTTACAATGTCTTTGGCATACAAATATTTTCTCCCAAATTTCCTAGAGCAGTGGTTACCAAAAGTAATAAATAGAGAATTAGTGACAAAAATGTGACTCAGTCCAAGTCCAGATATGTTCTCATATTTTTACATACCCATTGGAAGTCTGCCCAGTTCAAGCAACGGAGTAAAATCCAGCATAAACCCTGGAATGCCCTCTAATATAATACCATAAGAGCTATCTCATAAAAAGTGGATGAAAAGAAAATGTTCATCAAAAACATAAACATAGTGAGGAAGTAAATGCATTAACAGTAACCTGCATTGCATTATTCATTTATTATGATGCCTTTCCTATCAACCCAGTTCAGATTCTTCTTAAAGTTTATTTAAACCCCCAAAAATACACTGCTCTTTACCAGTCCTTGATGAAATAGCTGCATTACTTGTTTAGGCTTTTTTCCTTTATTTTTACCAAGTAATCCTGCATATAACGCACTGAATGTCGTTAGGTGGTTAGGCTCACTCCTCATTTGTGTAGCGGGGTCGTTCCCCTTTTAGGGGATAAAACTACAATTCCCATAATTCCCCAGGCTCCTGGGAGGTTGGTTGTTTCCGCCCGAGAGACTGATGGGAGAGGTGATAAAAGGAAAGAGGAAGGACCGCCTCTTCCTCTTCTGAGGCAGGGATCATTGAGAGAGGAGACACCTGTGTGGACCGGGACTGCTGAAGGCCTGAAGCCTGGGCCTTGCAGCAGACAGAGAGAGACTCTGACACCTCATTGTCAGCAGCAGCAGAGCGGAGACTTTTGCCTGAGAACGGTCGGTCAGAGAGAGGACCGGAACGCAGGGGCTGTGACGAACGAGGCCGGACGCCGCCAGTGGAGGTCCTGGAGCTGAGGACAGTATCCGGAGTGGTGAGCGAGCTGGAAAGCTCATCTTGTACTGTATTTCACTTTATGCCTATTGAACTGCCAAGGCAAATTTACCTCAGAGCAGAAGATTGTTCTTTCTTGTGGATTACAAACACACCATTTAAAGTTACATGTGCACCACCTCTATAGTTCTTGTGCCAGTGAAGAATACTGTGTTCCCTCAAGGACTGAGCTCTATCGTTAGGGATCAGACCTGGTCCGTTAGGTAGTCACAGTTAGATTTGTTGCACCTCAAGGGTGCATAGCAGACGGTCGCTACACGTGGCGCTCCATTCCCCATTGCTGTCCAGACACACATATGTGTATATGTTTATAGTACATACTGTGGGGACCTGTTTATGTGTATTGTAAGTCAAATGTTTAATGCATGTTACTATTTCTTTTCATACTGCCAAAGTAAAGACAGTTATTTCAGTCAGCAGTCTGCTTGTGAGTTTGAGTCCATTACACTTAGAGTATAAGTGATATTCATATGTGCATAGATACATATCCCTTGATTAATTGTGCCAGAGCGGGTAGAGCAGATTGCCGGGGGGTTGGTGGAGCTGTACTCAGGGACCCAAATCAAACTTGCGGCCCTCTTAATTGGGGGTATCGCTTCACGCGGGGGCTCATAATCCGGGATCCTGAGACAGCGGGAAAAGCCGCCAGAAGGTACCGGCATGGACCCGATAGAAGTGGGACGGTGGTGCGCAATATGGGGCACTGATCCAGCCGCAGCAGCAGTCATTGAACTGCCGGGGATATGGCAGGAAGAGGCAGTCAAGCAGCTCATAATGTCCCTATCCCCATGCCACAAATCACGGATAATGGACATGAGAAATGATGCCGGGTGTACATACGCCCTAGTGGAATGGAGAAGTGAGACCCCAGAGCAGTTCAGGAGCCAAAGCATACAAGCATTGGATGGTCAGACCTATCAATTGCTGCATGCGCTGCCGCGCAAGGGAGACTGTTTTCAAATGAAAACCATGCTACCCCCAAAGAAGGAAGAGCAGAAAGACACAGAGAGTCCCACACCTGTGAAAACCACTCTTAGTGCAGAACTGTGCGCTGTCCTAGGGGAGATTGTGACTCAGTGCAGAAGAGACCCCGGGGACTACCCGATGTCGGGATACAGGAAACTCAGGATTTTTTGGGGAGGAAACCTGTACCATCGGGGGAAGAGGGATTTGAAGAGTGGCTAGATGGCGCCACACAGGCCTTGGAAGAATGGGAGGTCCCAGAAGGTAGAAAGAAGCAAAGGATTGTTGAGAGCCTAAAAGGGCCTGCCTTAGAGGCCATACGCAACCTGAAGACAAGCAAGAAAGATTGCACTGCCCAGGACTACCTAGACATCCTGGAAAGTGTGTTTGGTGGGACAGAAAAAATCACGGAGCTTACCTATCAACTGGAACATTGTTACCAGAAGACAGGGGAGAAGCTGTCGGAGTATATGGGACGTATAGACAAGATCCTACATAGGATTATCCTGAAGAAGGGGATAGATCCGGGGAAAGTAGACGAAGCCCGTGCTCAGCAGGTGATGAGGGGACCCCAACCCCTAGACCCTGTCGCACTAGTACTACGCACTCGACAGGATGGGAAGAGCCTGGACTACCCCGATCTCATTCGAATGGTCAGAGAGGAAGAGGCCATGATGGAAGAGAAACGGGAAAAACAGGTGTTGGGGTCTACAAAACTTCCAGTGGCAACGGTCAGGTCGGCCTTAACCCCTGAAAGAGAGACAGAAGTAGACGCTCTGAAGTTGCAGATGTCCCAGATGATGGAGATACTGACCTCTTTGGTGGCGAAAGAGACGCCCAGTCCCAAGAAAGAAGCAAGCAGGAGGGAATTATTTCCAACTGTTTCAGCACCAGCATCCCCACCTGACTGGGGAGAGATGATCTGTTTTAACTGTGGCGGAGTGGGCCATATTGCAGCTGTATGTTCCAGTCCCAAGAGGAAGAAAACAGACAGCCGCCAGCCGGCGGGAAACTCCAGAGGGCCCCGGTGAAGGAGTCAACCGGGTGCCCACCACCTTCAGTGAGCTCCAAGAAGAATAGCATGAAAAGAAAGCGAGGAGACCAAACCCCTCGGAAGGAACCCAGGGTTCATCAACCAAGATACACCCCAGAGAAAGGGGGCAAGACCCCTCCGAAGAGACACAGCACTCCCAAGCGAGAACCTTTAAAGATGAGAGATAACAATGTCCCTCAGCGGGTTCGCACTCCCATAGCGAGGGAGAAAATTAATGCATACCACGCTCAGGAAAGGATCAAGCGCAAATCTAGTTGGAAAGAAAAGAGTCCAAAGAAAAAGACAGCATCAACTCGGCCCTACCCAGAAGAGCTGGTTGGTCCATCTCCTACTGTACCCATCCAAGTGGAAGGAGTATACACACAGGCCCTCCTAGACACTGGAGCACAAGTGACCCTATTGTACAGGGACTTCTATGATAGATACCTGAGTCATTTGCCTATTCAGAAGATAGAGGAGCTGGAGATATGGGGACTGGGAACTCAGAGTTTCCCCTATGATGGATACCTGCCCATACAATTGACCTTTGACCCATCCGTGGCTGGGAAGGCTGAAGTGTTTGACACCTTGGCAGTGGTGTGCCCTCGCCCGCCTGGAGCCAGCAAGACCTCCCTAATCATAGGGACGAACACGGATCTGGTCAGAAGGCTCCTGACCCCCCTTGTAAAGAAGCAGAATCTTTCAGCTCCCAAGATCCATCCCATGCTGAAGGCGGCCTACCAGCGGTTGGTCCTAGAGCAGAAGACCCCAAGTGAGGGGATAGGCAAGGTATGGAGGCTTGGAAGAGAAGGAGCGGTGCTACAGCCCGGAGAGGTAGCCTGCCTCAGGGCCACGGTGAAGCTTAATTAGGAGCAGCCTGGCCCCTTTGTTATGCTGGAATCTGACCCAATGGAGGGTCACTCAGGCCTGGAAGTGATCCCAGAAGTGATCCCAATCAAGGCATTGAAGAAGGCCAGAGGAAGAGTCCCAGTGAGCGTGAGGAACCCCATGGAGCGGCCCGTGGAGATCCCTGCCAGGATGCTGCTGGGACAGGTGAGTCCTGCAGTCCCAGTTGGCTGGTCAGAAGTGAAAGGGACGGGTGAAGGAGAAGGTGTTTGGAAGAAACTCTCCATGGAAAACCCAAACCTACCTGGAGCTTGGAAGGAGAGAGCCAAGGCCCAGCTGACCAGATGGGAGAAGATTTTCTCTAAAGATGAGTTTGATGTGGGGTGTGCGAGGAGTGCCACCCATCGAATCCGCATGCAAGAGGACAAGCCATTCAGAGAGAGAGTAAGGCGGGTCCCGCTAGCAGATCTGGAGGATCTGAGGGAGCAGCTTGCGGAACTGAAGAAGACGGGAGTGATTCGGGAGTCCAGAAGCCCCTATGCCTCCCCAATAGTGGTAGTCAGGAAGAAGAATGGGTCGTTGAGGCTCTGCATTGACTACAGAACTCTCAACAGGAGGACAATTCCTGATCAGTACACCACGCCAAGGATAGAGGATGCCTTACAGAGTTTATCCGGAGCTAAGTGGTTCAGTGTGATGGACCTCAAGAGTGGGTACTATCAAATTCCCATGCATCCAGAAGATAGAGAAAAGACTGCCTTCATAACCCCAGTAGGGTTCTTTGAGTTCAACAGGATGCCTCAGGGCCTGTCTGGAGCTCCTGCTACTTTCCAACGCCTAATGGAAAGGACTGTTGGAGACATGAACCTCATAGAAGTCCTTGTGTACCTGGACGATGTCATTGTCTTTGGAAAGACTTTGGAAGAACATGAAGCCAGATTGGAGAAAGTGTTGAAGAGGCTCAGTGAAGAGGGACTCAAACTTTCCCCCGAGAAGTGCCGGTTTTACCAGACTTCTGTGAACTATCTGGGACACATAGTGTCTGAAAAAGGAGTGGCTACGGACCCTGAGAAGTTGGAGGCAGTTACTTCGTGGCCAAGACCCACAACAGTCACCGAACTTCGATCTTTCTTGGGGTTCTGCTCCTACTACCGAAGGTTTGTGGATGGGTTTGCCCGCATTGCAAAACCCCTAAACGAGCTGCTCAAGACAGAAGGAGAAGAAGATGGCTTGGGGCCTAGGAGGCCCGGGGAATCGGTTCAAGACCAATGGAACTCAAGGTGTGAAGAAGCTTTCAGAACCTTGAAGAGAAGTCTCACCACAGCCCCAGTTTTGGCCTATGCTGACCCCACTAGACCATATGAGCTACATGTTGATGCCAGCCATGAGGGCCTAGGTGGAGTACTCTACCAGGAGTATGAAGATCAGCTGCGACCAGTGGCCTATGTGAGTCGGAGCCTGACCCCCTCAGAGAAGAACTACCCACCCACAAGTTGGAGTTCTTAGCCCTCAAATGGGCAGTAGTTGACAAACTAAAGGACTATCTTTATGGGGCAGAATTTACTGTAAAAACAGATAACAACCCCTTGACCTATCTATTCACCACCGCCAAGCTGGATGCAACTGGACACAGATGGTTGGCGGCGTTGTCTGGATTCAATTTCAGCCTCAAGTACAGGCCAGGGGCTGGAAATAGGGACACAGATGCCCTGTCCCGAAGATCTCATGTCATGGACGATGATTGGGAAGACTGGACTCAAGTGGCACCAGAAGGGGTGCGAGCCCTTTGTCAGGGGGCTGAACTCCAAGCCAGAGGAGGATCCAGAGCTGAAGAGATAGGAGTTACCACAGTGGGAGTCCCAAAGTGTTACTGTGGGGTAACTCAACTAGAAGAAGAGTGCCTACCGAAGCTGTCAAAGAAAGAGTTAAGGTGTGACCAATTGGAAGACCCCATGGGGAAATTGGTCCTGGAAGCATTGGAAGACAAGAGTCCAGAGGGACTTCGACTTCACCCTTCCAAAGAGGCTCTCCTACTGAGGAGAGAGTTAGACAGATTACAGGTGCATCAGGGAGTGGTCTACCGAAGGGGCCCCTCTGATAGCTCAGAAGATAAGTGGCAGCTGTTTCTCCCCGAAAAGCATCGAGAGACTGTGCTGATTGCCTTACATGACCAGCATGGTCACTTGGGAGCAGAGAGAACCTTCCAACTTGTCAGAGACCGGTTTTATTGGCCCTGCATGAGGGCCGAAGTGGAGGAGTATTGCCATTCCTGTGCAAGATGCATTCAGAAAAAGACTTTACCCCATCAAGCTGCCCCAATGGGCCATCTACAGAGTCAAGGCCCAATGGATCTGGTATGCATTGATTTTCTCTGCCTCAAACCCGATTTGAGTGGATTGTGAAATGTTCTGGTGATAACCGACCATTTCACCCATTATGCCCAGGCTTTCCCAACCAAGGATCAGAAGGCCTCTACAGTGGCTAAGGTACTTTTGGAGAAATACTTTGTTCATTATGGACTACCACAGAGAATCCATTCAGACCAAGGAAGGGACTTTGAGAGTCGCCTGATCAGGAAGCTACTAGATTCTCTGGGAGTAGAGAAGACTAGAACTACACCATATCACCCTCAAGGTGATGCCCAGCCTGAAAGGTTCAACCGGACCCTATTGAACATGTTGGGAACTTTAGAGACAGAGAGGAAGCAACATTGGAGCCAACACATTTCAGCTCTGGTGCATGCTTACAACTGTACAACCAGTGATGTGACGGGTTTCTCCCCCTACCGACTTATGTTTGGGAGGGAAGCAAGATTGCCAGTGGATCTGGCCTTTGGCATTTCCTTAGACCATGCCTCTGCTGCCTCCCACAAAGGATATGTGGACAGACTGAGGCACAGTTTGAAGATAGCTTACGAGAAAGCTCAGGCGGCCTCTGACCAGAGGGGGGCCCGAAACAAGAGGAACTTTGATCTGAAGGTTCGAGTGCAGGACCTACAGCCTGGGGACCGTGTACTGTTACGCAATCTAGGGATCCCCGGAAAACACAAGCTTGCTGATAGATGGAGATCAGAGCCATATATCATCTGTAGAAAGCTACCAGGACTGCCTGTCTATAAGTTGAAGCCAGAAGGGAGAGTGGGGCCTTTGAAGACCTGGCATAGGAATCACTTGCTCCCACTCACTGAAGCAGTCAGAATACCTCCAGTGAGAGACTTACCTGAGTCTGTTTCCATTCTGGATACCCCCAGACCCAACACTCGGTCTCAGACATCCCAAACTAGGGATGAACAGGACCCCCAACCAGCAGAAGAAGAAAAAGGAGAATTTGAATGGCTATGGCCTTCCTCAACTCCAGGAAATTCCGCCATAGATCTTCCACTTACTGAGGATGTGGAAGATAAAACATTGAACCCAGAGGCTACAGAGTTTGTTCCATTCAGTGTTGTGCCCGAGTGCTGGGAGGATATCCCTGGCCTATACTCAGAAGAAGAGGAAGTAGATGTTCCAGAACCAGTGATGTTCCCAGAATGTGTTCCTGAAGAAGAGCCTGTGGCGCCAGAGCCTGAAGTCCCAAAAGAACAGAGATCTCGCAGAGTTGTGAGGCCTCCCAAGAAGCTAACCTACCCCCAAATGGGAGAAAGTTCAGAGGACTCTGTTACCACAGCAAGGAGAAGTGTTGAACGCCCTGACCCATCCACTGTTCATTTGGTGGAGGGCAACCCCAGCTCACTCTCTGGCACAGTTAGACAGGTCGCCCTCACGGAAGTGACCTGTAGACAGGACAGCTCCCCATCCTATGCTAATTGGTGGGAAGCTCCTCTGTCTGAATTATGTGAACGTGTTGTTTCAAAAAAGGCTTGTAGATTGAGCAATGTCTTTGGGGACCAAAGATTCAAAGTGGGGGGAGTGTGTAGCGAGGTCATTCCCCTTTTAGGGGATAAAACTACAATTCCCATAATTCCCCAGGCTCCCGGGAGGTTGGTTGTTTCCGCCCGAGAGACTGATGGGGGAGGTGATAAAAGGAAAGAGGAAGGACCGCCTCTTCCTCTTCTGACGCAGGGATCATTGAGAGAGGAGACACCTGTGCGGACCGGGACTGCTGAAGGCCTGAAGCCTGGGCCTTGCAGCAGACAGAAAGAGACTCTCACACCTCATTGTCAGCAGCAGCAGAGTGGAGACTTTTGCCTGAGAACGGTCGGTCAGAGAGAGGACCGGAACGCAGGGGCTGTGACGAACGAGGCCGGACGCCGCCAGTGGAGGTCCCGGAGCTGAGGACAGTATCCGGAGTGGTGAGCGAGCTGGAAAGCTCATCTTGTACTGTATTTCACTTTATGCCTATTGAACTGCCAAGGCAAATTTACCTCAGAGCAGAAGATTTTTCTTTCTTGTGGATTACAAACACACCATTTAAAGTTACATGTGCACCACCTCTACAGTTCTTGTGCCGGTGAAGAATACTGTGTTCCCTCAAGGACTGAGCTCTATCTTTAGGGATCAGGCCTGGTCCGTTAGGTAGTCACAGTTAGATTTGTTGCACCTCAGGGGTGCATAGCAGACGGTCGCTACACGTGGCGCTCCATTCCCCATTGCTGTCCAGACACACATATGTGTATATGTTTATAGTACATACTGTGGGGACCTGTTTATGTGTATTGTAAGTCAAATGTTTAATGCATGTTACTATTTCTTTTCATACTGCCAAAGTAAAGACAGTTATTTCAGTCAGCAGTCTGCTTGTGAGTTTGAGTCCATTACACTTAGAGTATAAGTGATATTCATATGTGCATAGATACATATCCCTTGATTAACTGTGCCAGAGCGGGTAGAGCAGATTGCCCAAATCAAACTTGCGGCCCTCTTAATTGGGGATATCGCTACATTTGCATCTGTGGAGGGAGTTATGGTTGTCACCCACGTTAGACTGCAAACATGTCTGCATTTTTTCCTCTATATTACATGGAATAGGGAGATTACTACTTTACAAAAAATAAAAAATGTAACATAAGATGTTTTCTTTCAGTTCAGCTCATAAGAAGTGACAAAGGCACTACATTGTTGGCAGTGTCAACAAGTATTTTCAGTTCTTCCTAAAAATGTTCTTACCCTAAAAAATGGAAACGAATGCAGTCACCACATCTAAGGCCCAGTAAGTTGCAATATTCAATTTTTGTTCTTAGGTTTAGTTATTCTTTAATTCTCTTTCACTCGTAAGGGGGGGGGGGGGGGGGGGGGAGGGCAACACACTGATTAAAATCTGGCAGATCCTTGCTGGATCACTGTATAGCTAGCTTAAGCTGGCCATACACTCTTATGCCGCGTACACACGATCAGAATTTTGGTCGGAAAAAGCTATGATGGTTTTTCCGACGGAATTCCCCTCAAGTTTGTCTTGCATACAAACGCTCACACCAAATTCCGACCGACAAGAACCCGGTAAAGTACAACACGAGACTATAAAAAGTCTCCTTCTGGTAATCTCGTGTTTATCTCGTGTTAGTAGAAGTTTGGTTAGAGACGATTTGCGCTTTTCAGACTCGTGCTTTTCAGATAATTTTACTGTTGTTCAGTTTGTGCTTGTGGTAATGTATCTGGTTTTCAGTGCGTGTAGTCAGTTAGTATCTGTTTTTCAGTGCGATCTTGTCTGCTCGATTCTGATTTTCAGCTCACTCTTCACAGGTCTTGCTGTTCTTCAGTGCGTTCTGTCAGTTCATTCTGACCAGTCGACCGTTTTGAAGCCATGTTGCGGGTACGTCCTTGTTGTAGAGTTTGTTCTGTGTGGGGGCTTGGTGTTGGGCTTTTTGCTTTGACCCTAGCCCAGTCAATGAACAGGGTGGGGAGGAGTTCATGGACCAAGAATTGGTTACTCCAGCGTGACCAATTCTGTCATATGCCTTTGCTGTGTGAGATCCAGGAGAATAATCCTGATGGTTTCAGGAATTATCTCCGGATGACAGACCCCGTATTTCACCCTCTGTTGGCTTTGCTGACCCCTTATATTAGCAGGCAGGACACCTGCATGCGGCAAGCCATCACTAGGAGCAGAGGCTAGTCGCCACGTTGCGGTACTTGGCGACTGGGAGAAGTCTGCAGGACCTCAAGTTCTCGACAGGCATCTCCCCCAGGCTCTGAGGATCATTATTCCAGAGACCTGTTCTGCCATCATTCAGGTCCTCCAGAAGGACTATATTAGGGTAAGTTTTCTCCTTGAACATCACATTCTATGTATTTAATGTTTGCTAATGTATTGTATTTCTGTCATCATTCCCTAATTACCATGATTGTAATATGCTGTGAATGTCCGCTTAATCCTCATGCATGCAGGATTTTTGTAATGCTCCTTTTTTGGCCTACCTGCATATTTGCCTTCACTAACCTCCCCAGCATGCTATTCTGGGCCCATACACACCTAGCCTAGTCACTTAACAATGTATTTTGTCAGCTCCATAGTAGTGCTTTACCCTAAACACCCCCTAAAATGTGTACAAATGTTATTTGTGTGCTTAAATTCATGCATACCAATCCTCTATCTGTTGACTTTGCCAAAACCAATACACACTATACCTACCTCTTTTGTGGTCAGATTTAGGGATGAATTCCCCAAAGCATGTAGTGCAAGAGCCTGCCTGAATACTTTCAAATGTTACTGTTTAAAGTTTGGTTCTCCTATTATCTTTTTTTTTTTTTTTTTCAAAATAGATTTTTATTGTATTTTCAAAACATAGTAACAACATTGACATCTTAAACGAATAGACATCTCAACAGAAAAGAATAATGATGCCAAAGTAAGATGGCGTAACAATGTAGAGCTTGTAACAATAGTTGTACATTGAACGTAATTAGTCTTTGCATATATAGAATCATGAAGCAATAAGTCACAGCTATAATAATAAAGAAAAATAAAAAATAAAAGGAGAAGAAAAAGAAAGGAGAGAAATAAGAATGAGCCGTTGTTTCTAGTCATAGTGAGATAGGGGGAGGGAATTGCCTCCGTCTGAACACCCCAAAGAGTGCTAGACTGTGTTCAAGCGGGGGCAACCCTGTTCCTGTGCAACACAGCTTTCCCAGCATTATCAACAAACAGAGTTAGGGTTGTAATGTCTTAGTCAATTCGTCGGATTGGAACCAGTCAGTCCATTGTTGCCATTTATGTAGTACACACTCTTTGCTGTGGTGCCGTAGAGTCAGAGTAGTTTCATGGATAAAGTGTTCGTGTGTGGTATTGATCACCTCTCGGAGACAGGGGGGGTCTGAGTTTTTCCATTTCCTAGTAATGCTGAGGCGAGCCGCCAGTAGTATATGAGTCATGATATATCTAGACGGATTGGGGATTCTATCTGCGTTCAAGGAAAGTAATGCTAGTGATGGTTGTTGTTCCACTGTTATGCCCGTCACTTCGGAGAGCAAGCGAAAGACTGAGTGCCAAAAGAGGGAGAGCTTGGGGCATGACCAAAATGTGTGGAGAAGGTCACCTGGGTGGCCACAGAGCCTCCAGCAGGAGCCATCTAATGTTGCGTTGAATTTGGACAGTCTGTCGGGGGTCAGGTACCAATGATATGTCAGTTTGTATGCGAGTTCCCAGAGAGTGGAGCAGCTAGTGGCCTTATATATCGATTGGGCAGCTTTTTCCCATTGGTCTAATGTGAAGGTTTGTTGTAGATCCTTTTCCCATCGGACGAGAGCAATAGAGGTAGAGAATTTAGTTTTGGATTGGAGCAAGTTATAGAACATAGTAATGCCCTTTTGGTGTGTGGTAGTGGACTTAAAATATATCCAAGCAGGTTGTGGTAGTTTACATACTTGTGAGGGGAGTGATTGGAGGCAGTGTTGGGTGCGAATGTATAGAAAGATGTCTGAATTGGGAAGTAGGTATTCTTTTTGTAGTGTCGGAAAAGATTTGGGTTTATCTCCTTCAAAAAGATCGGATATGTACGTAATACCTTTGTGTTTCCATTTGGAATAGGAGGTTGAGAACATCAACCTCTGTAAGGCTTCAATTGGGATTTGGACTACCGCTCGCGCTTGGTGATTTGAGGTGTTCTGTAAGAATTTAGCCCAAGATTTTATGGTTGCTACAATCGTTGGTGAGCAATGGGGGGGCAGTTTTTCTCCCAGAGTGTTGGCAAAAATCAACGAAGACAGTGAAGTGCTTTGGACTAGTGATGATTCAATTTTCCTCCAGATTGTGTAAGGGGGAGACGATAAGAACCATTCTCTTGATTGTGTGAGAACGGACGCCATATAATAATCTTGGAAGCTAACAAGACCGAGACCTTCATACATTCGATGTTTGGCTAATTGATAGTGGGCGCATCTCGGTTTTTTGTCCTTCCAGAGAAATTTGGACAGTATCGATTGAAGTGAGTTGAGGTAGTTGAGAGGCATGGGAATGGGTATCGTGCGAAAGAAATAAAGTATTTGGGGGAGATGTAGCATTTTAAACGCCGCCAGGCGGCCTAGCCATGAGAATTCAAAGGACGCCAGTTTGGTAAGATCCGCCTGTAATTTAGATCGGGCTGGCAAATAGTTAGCTGCAAACAAAGACTTTGTAGAGGCGGTTAAATTAATGCCCAGGTACGCTATGCTATGGTCCGCCCATATGTAAGGGAAGCGTTGTTTGATACGATTACAGGTGATAGAGTCAAGTCCCAAGTTAAGTATGTAAGATTTAGTCTCATTGGCTTTATAATATGAAACTTCACCAAACCATGCTAGCCCCCTTTGGATCTCTGAAAGGGATTTGTCAGGGTCAGTAATCATGAGGATCACGTCATCAGCGAACAGACTTATTTTGTGTTCTAGACCTGCTAAAGTAATGCCAGAAATTTGTTTATTGGATCTTATGCTTTCTGCTAAAGGCTCCATGACTAGGTTAAATATGATGGGCGATAGTGGGCAGCCTTGTCTCGTGCCATTCGTGATCTTGAATGGCAAAGAGAGAGTGTCTGCTGAGAACACTCTGCCAGAGGGTTGGGAGTAAAGAGCCATTATCGCTTTGTGTATGGTGCCAGTGATTCCGAATTTGAGTAATACTGCTGAGATATATCCCCAGTGCACCCTATCAAATGCCTTTTCGGCGTCTAGGGAGAGGAGAAGTGAGGGCACTTTGGTATTTTCTACGTGATGTATATTTATCATCCTGCGGGTTGCATCAGAGGCTTGGCAGCCCCTGGTGAAGCCCGATTGGTCTTGAGAGATGAGGGTGGGGAGGATATTTTCTATTCTAGTGGCAATGAGTTTGGCGTAGCTCTTTAAGTCAAGATTGAGCAATGAGATGGGGCGGAAATTTTTTGGGGCTGTGGGTTCTTTACCTGGTTTGGGGAGAGTAATTATCATTGCTGTAAGCATATCAGTAGGGAACGAGGAAGAGTTCGCTGACACATTGAATGTTTGGCACAGTGTGGGGGCTAGATTATGTTTGAATTTTTTGAAGTATTCTGCAGTGAAGCCATCTGGGCCAGGGGATTTCCGACAGGGGAGTTTGTCTATTGCTGATATAATTTCTGTGGTGGTAAATGGGTCATTTAGGCAGGAAAGTTGTTCAGGGGTGACCGAGGGGAGGTTTACACTATCAAGAAATGCTTGGATCTTTGCTTGTGAGGGTTGGGGAGTGGAGGGATCATTTCTAAGATTATATAGATCAGCGTAGTAGGCGCTGAATGCATCTGCTATGGCGTTGGGCTTAAGACGTTTTTCGTTTGTGTGAGGGTGGAATAGATATTCGTTTGTGTGAGGGTGGAATAGATATTGGATTTTTGTTTTGTTCCTATGACCTTTAATTCGTTGGGACATAGCTTTCCCTGCTTTATTTCCTGTAGTGTAGGAAGTGGCTTTGAGGATCTTGTACATTTTTTCATATTTTGCGTAGGGAGCGTAATTCATGTCTAAGTTTGAATATTTTCGTTTGTAAGGAAGGAGAGGGATTAGTCTTATTAAGGAGTTCGGTTGATGTTATGGCAGTCGTAAGTTCGTCCAGTCTTTGTGTTTTCTGTTTTTTTGCTCTGGCTCCCATTTGTAAAAATACCCCCCTTACAACTGCCTTGTGGGCGTTCCACACCACCAGCGGGTCAGACACTGACGTTTGGTTAAGGAAGAAATATTCTTCTAGCTGGTTTTTAATGGGCGTAAAATAGCATGGGGTATCTAGTAAATAATTGTTAGCTCTCCAGATGTAGGAGTTAGGTTGGGGTGAGTTGTCATCGATGGTGACACTAATGGGGGCGTGGTCTGACCAGGTGGTGGTGTGAATAGTTGCGTCCGTTATTCTTTGCAATAACCAGCTGTCAGCTAGGAACAAATCAATTCGCGAGTAGGTGTTATGACGCGGCGAAAGGAACGTGAAGTCCCTCTCGCTCGCATGACAACACCTCCACACATCAAACAGGTCATTGATAGAAATAAATTTATCTAGAGAAGGAGAATGTCTTTTGAGATCTGCAGTAGAGTCCAATGAGACATTAGGGACCAAGTTAAAGTCCCCGCAAAACAAAAGATGACCTTTCTGAAGTTTCCGAGCTGCTCTCAAAGTTTTCCTGAGAAAGGGTATTTGGCCTTGGTTTGGGGCGTAAATAGAAGTGATGATGTAGTCAATGTTGTTTATTGAACAATGCAAAAAGATGTACCGCCCGTTGGGGTCTGTGATACATTGGTGTAGCTTGAAGAGGACAGTGTCTCTAATTGCGATCATTACTCTGCGTTGTTTCTTGGAGTAAGATGATTGGAATACATGTGGAAATTGTCTGTGCTTGCAGTTGGGGGATGAATTTATGTCAAAGTGAGTTTCCTGAATGCAGATTACATCACAATTGTGAGCTAGTGCAGACTTCCATAGGGATGAGCGCTTTGCTGGATGGTTCAGACCATTAGCGTTGAGGGATAGGATAGTGATGGAAATGGTACTCACGGTTACTGTTGTATCTGGTCTGGGACTCGTTGGTTTAGTTGAAGTGGGTGGTCACTGTTCTGGATGTGTCCCGAAGGTCTGAAGACGTGAGGGGAGAGGAGCGCCTCTCACGCACGATGGATCACTCAGGCAGAGTTCTTTGGATGTAAGGTGAACAGAGGAAAGTGGTAGGTTATTGGAGTGCTGGAGGAGAAAAACGGATTAGTACACAAGTCAACAATATATGAGTGGGTTATGTGTGTTTGTCGCTTCTAGGCTCGTGGGATGTAGGCCTATTTCTCTCAGTCTTTAGGCAGGTGGAATCGTCAGCACAAAAAGTACTGGAAAGTGCTGTTGTTAAAAAAAAAAAGGGTATGTACCAATTCGATGGGCTCAATATAGAGCAGACAAGTAAGTCTGTAGTGCACCAAAAAGAAAAGAATGCAAATAAAAATAAAAATACAAAGGAAAAAAAAAAAGTTGTACACTTCTGTTAACTATGCGTGCAGAATTGTGCCGTAGGCAATCCAGTCAGCAAACTGAAGCTCAAAAGAGCGGCTGACCAAAATCAGGGGTAAGTTCAGTAAGCAGATGGCAGGTCGCATGTGCAGACTGGACTTCAAAATGCGTTACTTTTGCAAGCAAGATGGGCTAACGCATCAGTAGTTGTTACGTTTGGGTTTTTCCGTATGCGGACCAAAGGAGAAGGAGTTCGGGCCCTTTTGTGGCTCAGGATGGAGCTGTTGGGGGTCAGGGAGGATTCCCCATGCGTGGAGAAGTTTCAGGCCGCCTTCTAGAGTGGATATGGCGTGTGGGATGCCATTGTGCGTGGCCAGGATTGTGGCAGGGGGACGCCATTTGTACGTGATTTGGTGATTATTCATCGCCTTGGTGATTGTTTTGAGCTGCCTCCTCATCTGAAGTGTGTATTGCGACAAATCGGCGTATAGCTGAATGTCTGCGTATGGTGACGGGAGCGGAGACATTTCTCTTGCTTTCCTCAGAATTTGCTCTTGGTAAAAATGCACTCTTAGGAGCACATCCCTAGGGATGTCAGCCTCAAGATGGCGGGGTTTGGGCAACCTGTGTATTCGGTCAATAGTAAGTTCTATAGGGGTCAGATCGGGAAGCATGCTAGAAAACAAGGTGTTAGCGTAATTGTGCAAATCTTTGGGAGGAATCGATTCTGGTATGCCACGTATTTTTATATTATTGCGTCTGGTGCGATCCTTGAGGTCTGCGATTTTCGATTTGATCCAGGTACTATCCTCTTTTTGTTCTGTGTATGTATCTACCAGATCATTCACAGTCTCAGTACAGTCCTCCATTTTGTTTTCTATGAATTGCATTCTGTTATCCATGTGCTTCATTTCTAATGAGAACCTGTTAATCAGTGCTGACAGGTTTGTCATGAGAGAGGATTGCAGGGATAGGAGCATGTCCTTCATGGTAGTATCAAGTACAGGTTGGCCAGAGGTTGGGAATTGTGCAATAGAGGATTGGAGTGAGGAGATAGCATTGTCATTGTGTAAGGCTGTACTCACTGTGTCAGCGGCCTGCTCGGATACATCCATCCGTTTCCTCGATTTGGCTGGACTTTGGGAGGCCAGGGGATCAGATGAGGAGGCAGATGGGAAGGGAGATAAGAATCCATCCCTTATTTCTGGTGGATGTGGCCCAGGAGGTCAGCATTGTTCAATGCCTGTCGCGCTGATCCGCCGCCGGCGCCATCTTGGGCCTTGTTTTGAGTGCGGCGCGGCTGGAAGGAGAAAGATTCCAGCCTCTTAGGCCCTTTTTCCTGGATCCTTTTGCGGGACATCGGTGCAGCGGAGGATAGGGGAGAAGAATGAGGAACTGTGGGGTCCGATGACGGGTGCTGTGGAGCCCGTGAGTCGCTGTATGCCGGTCTGCTATGCGGAGCTCACAACTCAGGCAGCCATTCTCGTGCGCGCGCAAGCCACGCCCCCGGTGTTCCTATTATCTTGATAGGTAATTGCAGAATGTAAAAATGTGCTTCCATTTGTACAGTGTATATTTTGTATTTTGTATTATGACACTTCTTGCCTGTCCAGTGGTCTGCCAATAGTGTAAGTAAGGAGGGGCAAAGTAACACACATTATGTAAGCATTCAGCACTCAAAAGGGAGGGTTACCTGTCCAAAACACCCCCCCCCTAAAATTTTTACAATGGGCCATCAGAAGGGGGGGGGGATCTAATAAGTGGACCTTAGATTTTTGTCTTTAAAGACTTCTTCAAATAAATGTTATACTGATGTTTCCACAACCTGCACATCACCTAAAATAAAATTACACACCATGTATTATAAATAGGCAGACATACATCTATTACCTGAATCTGTGGTGTCTGACCCTGACCTGTTGTGGTGACAAATTCCAACACTTCTTCCACCTCTCCTTCCACTACATCCTGAGGTTGTGGTGTCCTCTGCTCCCCTTCTTCCTGAGGTGTGGTGTTGCTGGTGTCCTCAGACGTCCCGAGTCTTTTTTCCCCTATGAGAATGAAACAAAAGGTATACTTAGCACACAGATATTTGTGGCCAGAAATATGAATGCTGGAAGTGGGGTACAATTGTGTGTTTGGGCAGAGTTCCAAGTTGAAGACATGATCCCTAACCAAGCTGGAATACTTTACCTTTATTGACAAAGTTTCACACATGTAGACACCCCAAGTATCCACTGGAGCACCTGAGGGGAACACCTTAAAAAGTTTGTTCTTGTGTCCCACACTAGTGCTCCTGAGTCCAGATGTGTAAACAGCTGCTGAGTGTCCTCTCCTTACATTACACGGAATCAAGTTTGCAACTCATTCTAGTTACAAACACATCTAGACAACAATGTCCTAAACTTCTTTAAATACAAATTAGCATTACCAAATTTAGTTAACCCTGTATTTTCCAAAAACATCGGATTTAGTTGTCAAACGAACAATGTTTCTTACGACCGATTACTGTGCCCCTGAACATGAAAGTAGCCCCCTTAATTTGAGGTCTGATCAGCGTTTCCTCAATTGCTCCTTGGATCGTCATACCCCAAAATTATGACTCTTCACAACTTTAGTCATGATCTTGGCCTTTCTCACATTTGGGTTTAGGTACGGTCCATACTTCCCATCATAGTCGGCCCTCTTCAATATGTCCACCATTTCCACCATCTCACCAAAGGATATATTTGTGGCCTTAAATCTTCTCCTCCGGGTTCGGAAGGTTTCTTGCTCCGTTTTTTTCATCCTCGTTACTGCTATTAAGCACCTGCTGTGTCTCCGCCCTGTTGTCTCCCACTGCGACGAAAGAGAAGGGGCGGGGAATAGTCTAGAAAGAACGTCCAGGGCGGGCGACGTGGGCAGAGTTTCACGCATGCGCAGTGTATATAAAGCGGAACACGCGCGTGTCGTACGTACGATCTGTGAGTGGAGGACGAAGTAACGTGAGCGACGATTGTTATAACGAAGGTACAATTTTAAGTTGGTGCATCAGTGTGGGCAGTAAAAGTTATATACCTTCCCTGCCCGTGTTTGCTAGACCACGTGTCTGTGGTCAGCTGTATCTTGGCACTGACACCAGTACCAGTACTGGGAATACATATGAAGTCAGCAACTTCATCTGTTGCAACACAGAGGGAGCAGTATATGCCCTTGAATACAGCTGTGGCCTGCAGTATATTGGACACACAAAAAGACCCCTGAAAGTGCAGATAAAAGAACATGTACAAAACATCATTAAGGGGTTTTATAAACACAGTGTTTCTAAACACTTTGCCACACATCATAAACAAGACCCCACCCACCTCAAGTGCTGGGGCATTGAACCCTATAAAAGGCATTGGCGAGGGGGACATAAGGTCAGAACATTGAGTCAACTAGAATCCAAATGGATTTTCATTCTTGACACATTCACACCCCGGGGCCTCAACATAGAATTTGACCTCAACTGTTTTATTAGTGACTTCTGAATCATCCGTTAGTGTACATTAGATCATATGAACATTTTAATACTCAGATTATTTATATATTTTACTGCGTATTAGTTTATAACCATATTATCACTGTATTACTTAGATTAATTTGATATTTTTTACCATTGTTTACTCTCTGCTCATCTATTATGCTTTTTATAGTAACTTATACATCATTTCCGGAGTCCTACTTTTACACCATTGTTTTATACCTTTTAATGCTCAACTTATCTTAATAACTATCACTTCCCTTTTGTCTCTTCCCCGCTTTTAACATTTAGTGAGCAGGCTGCAATTTTAACATTTCATTCTATTTATGCCATTTTATTATTCTTCCAAATGGCATCTGTTAAACTAAGGCCGCGTACACACGAGCAGACTTTCCCGCGGGATTTTTCCTCCCAAAAGTCCGGCGGACTTAAAATTGTCTTCGCTGTCACCGCCGCCGCCTTCTGCTTCTGCTTGAGATGGATTTGGGGGGGACCCCCACGCCATTTTTTCCGCGTAGGGATTCCCCTTTAAATCCATACCAGGTGACGGGGCTAGCACAGCAGCATTAACTGCCTTCGCTAGTTCCGTCTACCTGGAGTTTCGTTCTAAATGAACGGACTTTCCACCGTGTGTGGGAAAGTCCGTTCATTTCAAAAGTCCCGCGGACTTTGGCCAAAACTCCGGCGGATTGTCCGCCGGAAAGGTCCGGGCATGTGTGGGCAAGTCCACACGCTTGGAAAGTCCGGCGGACCTCCGCTGGAAAGTCCGGCGGACCTCTGCTGGAAAGTCCGGCGGTTTGTCCGCTGGACTAGGTCCGGTGGACAATCCCGCCGGAAAGTCTGAGCGTGTGTACGCCGCATAAGTGTTAGTTTGTTATTATAATTACATATTGCCATCTGAAATTGGTCTTATATCAATTTCTCCCTATATAGTTATACTAATTTGAGGTTTTCTATGCATTTGCTGCAGATATATATTCCTCACATAATACAGATCTTTAATCTTCATTGATGGCAACACATCAGTGACGACACTTAGCGCCGAAGTTACGACGCTGTGTTATCTGTTTTGAGCTACAATAAAATGGCCGCAGTTGTAGCCTATACAGCAATCTTTAGGAAAATGGCCGCTTCAATACTTTGAATATAAGGGCTTCAAAAAAATGTCCGACCGTCAATTATATCGTATGTAACCTATTTAAGGACACTTCTGCTGACCATAGCCTATCCCCGATGAAGTCACGTGACAGTGATGTAACGTGTAGGCATACGGACACCGGAAGTGACGTTTAGGTCTTGAGCTCGCCTCTCGTTTTTACATTGTGCATTATTCTGATACAAAATGTGAGTATTTTTTACTGCTGTTATTTTCCAATAAACATCCACCTTAAGCATACTACACCATAGAGGCTCTGTGTTCTCTCCGAATCTTTCCCATACATGTCTGGTTTTGATGCATTTGAGCTTATTACTTACACTACCTGAATGAAAGGAAGCACCTTTTAAGCTCTGCATACACAGGGACCCCCTGGAAGAACCCCATTGTCAGAGGTATTTGTGTGTGTATATATGGAGAGAGGCGTCCCCTGATTGAGACCCCCTGATGGAGATCCCCATTCTTAGGGTTCCTGAGTGTATGGAGAGAACCCAGAGGGAGACACTAATTCTCAGGTGTGTCTGTGTGAATGGAAGGAGAAGGGTTATTAGGCTGGTTGTTACTACTCATTATACACTCATATTATATGGCTGGTTGTTACTACTGGGGGTAATTGCTGGGGTTTATGCTTGGTGGTTATTGATGGGAATTATTACTTGCCCTGACAGTTGCTGGGGATTGTCTTTGCTGGCTCTGACACTTAGTGGGAATTATCATAACTGGTCCTGACATTTGCTGGGCTTTATTACTAGAGGTCGTCATTGTTGAGACTGATACTTTCAGGGGGTTATTATTTCTGGGGGTTATTGCTGGTGTAGCTAGCAATGGTTAGCCACATTCAACTGGATTGTTTTGTAATGGCCCTATTTTGTCTGAACCATAGCAAAGCAAAAGGGGTAAGATAGCACACTAGAAGCCATACACTGTCGAGAATAAGTTTTCAACACCCACTTAACTGGTCATTTTTCTTCTCAATCCCTTCAAGGTGTTACTCCTTAAATGTTTTCAAATGTTGGCAATTATAGTTTATTTTTATGTCTACTGTCAAAAATTATAGAACTGATTTTGGCACTTGATGACCAGAAATGTAAAGGACACTGTAGAGTACATCTGACCACTACACTCTATATGCTTCAGGGCTTTTAAAAGGAGTTACAGTCGGTGTTCTTATTACACTGTGAACAAATTCTATATATAATTGCATCTTTCATTTTCTGATATAAATTTCTCCTTATGGTATGTCTTCTTTTATTATAACATAGGATTCGGGGTGAGGGGCTCCCCCAGCACCAGCACAGCCCCACAAAATAAATGTCTGTAGTCACTTCTAATAAAAAAAATTAAAACAACCTAAATATATCCTATAAAATGTGAATAACAAAATTCTAGATAACATTAAAAGAACACTGCATGGTTACATAAAATGTCTCTTTTATTCTAACAGACACCTGTGCAAAACAGACGAAGCCTAAGGGTAAATTGAATGAAATAAAACCCATTTTCATTACATTCTTTCTTTTAGGTGATATCTTACTATCATGTCACAAACACGATTTTTCTTTTTGTTCTGCAGATGTGTCAAACTATCTGTTCATCAATCTATACCTAAGTGTGCACACAGGATTACCACTGCAGCTGCTATTAAGCACCCTAAGTTATTCCTCATTTTAGATTGTGTTTTTCCTATTTCCTAAATGTCTAACATTACATTTACTGTATCTCTAGTAAATCTGATCTACCAGTCAGCTGTCTAAACTTTGAGAATCTTCCAAATTGTCTTAAAGTCATCTACTCTTGGTGGGGCTTCTTAAATATTTATTATTAGAAAAAGAAAAAAGTATAATGGTGGAATAAAAAATTGATTGTCATACTTTGTAGCACATGCACTGTTTGTCACATTAAATGTAATGTTTTAAATTATATTTTCTCACAACAGTTGTATCAGTTAAGCTGATTCAAAACATTTTTTAATAGCTTCACAAAATAAAGAAGACTAGGATGTTTAAGCATATGTTAAAGTATATAAGTCAAAAAAACTTTTTTTGGTTTTGGATAGACCAATACCTGGTTAAAACCTCTGGCAAAGTTTTTGTTTTATGCTTTGTCCCATTGGGGACATTTCCCCTTTCTTCTCTACCTTAGGATACAACAGGAAGGGAGACCATTTCCATAAGGTAAGGGGGACTTTCATTCCCCTCCATTTGGGACAAAACTAATTTTAGATTTACCCTTATTTTTTTTATTCCCAGTGACAGTGGTCACTGGGGCAAATAGTATGGCTATATATCCCAAATAGGAATACAGATGGCATTGGCAATAATATTGTAATGAGTTCCGAACTTTTCCCTACTTTTTTTCCTTCCAAGTTTTCTGGGATGGTGGGTTAGGAGGGACAAGGCATTTCAAGCTACTCATTTGAAAAAGGAGGAAGCAGGACATATATCACATTATGTTGTTCTGAGTATGAGTGTAGTGTAGTCATTCCGTGCAGATAACATCTGTGCTCTTTTAGTGCTCCATGCAACACTCCGTGCTTTTGCACACTCAGCAGATATTACTGGCCTTGTGTTTTTCAGCTACAAAGTCAAATGTGGAACTAATTATACTTGCTTGCAGTGTACCTATTTATTAACGATATATATATTTGATCTCCTATATATATATATATATATACTCTGCATTTAACGTAGACTAGATATTCAGTGTAGACTCTATATTCAGCCAGTGCAGGCAGTGTATTTGATTTTATATGTATATGTGTGTATATATATATATATATATATATATACATATATATACATACACACACACACATATATACTGTATATATATATATATATATATATATATATATATATATATATATATATATACACACTCTGCATTCAGTGTAGCCTATAAATTCAGTGTATCTTCTATATTCAGTCAATGCAGGCAGTGTAGTTTATATAACACAGTGTATTGAAGTGCTTGAGGGGGACCTTTGGGTCTGGTATGGAACCCCATGCCAAATAAAAATAAAAAAATAAAATAAAATGGCAGTGGATGAGAGAGTGCCCCCCCTGAACCGTACCAGGCCACATGCCCTCAACATGGGGAGGGTGCTATGGGCTCCCCCCCAAAGCACCCTGTCCCCATTTTTTCCTTTAGAAATGTTATTTTGCTGCGGTACTGTTACAAACATGGGAAAGAGGTGCTACTTTACAGGCAAACTAAAAGGACTCCCCAGGCACAACATTTAAAGGAATATTTCATTTTTATTGTTTGAATTAAGCATTATTAAAATCCCTGTTCCTGAAAAAACAGCCATTTAAAAAAAAAAAAATTGCATTGATACATGCCTGGGGCAGTAGTCCCCAATAATTTTTTATGGTAACACTTTGCATACACAGTTGTGTTTATACGTTTACATATCCTGGCACAATTTATGATTTCTTGGCCATTTTTCAGAGAATATGAATAACAAAAACTTTTCTTTCACTCATGGTTAGAGTTTGACTGAAGCCATTTATTATCAAACAACTGTGTTTACTCTTTTTAATAATAATGACAACAGAAACTAGCCAAATGACCCTGATCAAAAGTTTATATACCCTGGTGATTTTGGCCTGATAACATGCACACAAGTTGACACAAAGGGGGTTGAATGGCTATTAAGGGTAACTATCCTCACCTGTGATCTGTTTGCTTGTAATTAGTGTGCGTGCATAAAAGATCAATGAGTTTCTGGACTCCTGACAGACCCTTGCATCTTTCATCCAGTGCTGCACTGACATTTCTGGATTCTGAGTCATGGGGAAGGCAAAAGAATTGTCAAAGGATCTGCGAGAAAAGGTTGTTGAACTGTATAAAACAGGAAAGGGATATAAAAAGATATCCAAGGAATTGAGAATGCCAATCAGCAGTGTTGAGCTTTTTGGCCGCAACCATAAATGCTACCTTTGCAGAGGAGTCAACAAAGCCTATGATGAAAGGTACACCATTCCTACTGTGAAACCCGGAGGTGGATCGCTGATGTTTATGGGGATGTGTGAGCTACAAAGGCACAGGAAATTTGATCAAAATTGATGACAAAATGAATTCAGTATGTTATCAAAAAATACTGGAGGAACATTTGCATTCATCACCCAGGAAGCTGCGCATGGGACGTACTTGGACATTCCAACATGACAATGATCCAGAACACAAGGCCAAGTCAACCTGTCATTGGCTACAGCAGAATAAAGTGAAGGTCCTGGAGTGGCTATCTCAGTCTCCTGACCTCAATATCATTGAGCCACTCTGGGGAGATCCCATACCTGCAGTTCCTGCAAGACAGCCCAAGAATTTACAGGAACTGGAGGCTTTTTGTCAAGAGGAATGGGCAGCTTTACCATCTGAGAAGATAAAGAGCCTCATCCACAAATACCAAAAAAGACTTCAAGCTATCATTGATGTTAAAGGGGGCAATACACTGTATTAAGAACTGGGGTATGTAAACTTTTGATCAGGGTCATTTGGCTAGTTTCTGTTGTAATTATGATTTAAAAAGAGCAAACACTGTTGATTGATAATAAATGGCATCAGCCAAACACTAACCATGAGGGAAAAAAAAAATTCTGTTATCATTCATATTCTCTGAAACATGGCCACGAAATCATAAATTCTGCCAGGGTAGGTAAACTTATGAGCACAACTTAATTAACACTTTTGATTTTTTACGTTTGTGTCCCACAGACTTTAATGGTGTTCTCATGTTCGCATACATTTTTTATCTGCTCGCATGTTTTGGTGCAAAACTAACTGGGGGGGGGGGGGGGGTTCAGCTCATCCCTAGCTTGGACTACAAGGGGACAGAGTATGGGCACAGGTGACTGGTGGGCCAGGGAGCATGCTTTACATTTGGAAAGGAAAAGCTGACTTTACAGTCTTAATTGTAGTAGGGTCATGAACATCAGAGTGCTGGCAAATCCTAATAAAATACCACAGTGCCCATAGTTAACTTTTAAATAAATGTTAATTCTGTTAATGTGTGGATTAATGCTACTGTGTAATAATAAATTTATTGCAGACACAAGCACTTAGAACAACTCTCTGCAGCGCCCAGTCATGGAGCAGTTTTGGCTGTTGAATTTGTTCAGCTTTTTACTTGGCAATGTATTTTTAAATAGAATGTGCCAAATAGGTTATTTGTCATTGCTAATTACTAAACAATGCAAGAATTAATATAAAAAGTAATAGTGATGTCTGTACTGTTTCCATCTGTTCTAACCAAGTTTGCCAACCCAAAATGTTCCTTTTTAAAAGACAAGTACCCAAAAAACAAGAGCTCAAGTTACCAGAATGCAACCTGCACATATTCGAAGATATTAATATGTGTATGAATTCTCTCCACACCCTCATCAAGGACCAGACAAGAGAGGCTGCATCAGGAGTCTAAAGCTCTTCTATTACCATCAAAGAAAGAACATCAGCAAAGACTTATGAAAGCCACTGATCCATCTTGCTCATTGATTGGACTCTAACTCGCAGAACTGGACTTAAATACACCTATTTTCATTCTTAAGCTCTTTTTATTTCTATTGTATTATTGCCTTTTTTTCCTTTGTAATACCTCTTTTCTGTAAATATTTTCTTTGTACCATTACCATTTTTTAACGGTATTCAAAATCATTACTATTGGCTCTAATGTACTGATTCAGGACTTAAAGAATCCCTGTCCCTTTGATATTTACTATAAGGTAAATCTCTGGATATATCTCTTTGTGGTGACAGTATGCATTACAGACATTTATTTTAAGTCATAATTGTTATTGCTAATTGCTTGTGTGAATGTTTGATATTTTACAATAAAATATCTGGTGGCAGCAATTGATTGGGGGTATAAGGGGTTATTTGCATAGTTAACCCTACCCAGCAATGATTACTCTCAGGCTGGCAGATTGCTTTCCCGCATACTACAAAATCAGTGTGCAGTGTGAGGCTGAGAGTGCCATTGTTGCGTATCAGTGACCAGTGATGTAAGTAACTGAGTTAAAATAAACTGAGTTACCTAACGCAGTTACTTTAGAGGGTAACGAGTAATCTAACTGATTACTTTTCCCCTCATGGTAACTCAGTTCCCATTACTTTGGCTTAGTTACCCCAATTACATCTACCACCACTGGATGGCAGTAGTGTAATTCCGGTGTCCTGCTGAAAAAGTTCCCCCGCCGGATAAGGACCCCCTGTACTGCTCAGGCGCAGGGCTTGCGCAGTATGAAGGACTACGGAGCTTCTGAAAATTGCCGAACCTAAACAGCTCTGAGTGAACTCTACACCGCGCAGGTGCAGTTAACATGTAATTGTACGAGGCGATGCCGCACACTCCTGATGCTCGTGCTACTCTGCAAGGGGCGTCTATCGTGTAAGTAAGGGGCGGGTCTAGTATTACTGTAACCAAGGGGCGCATTTATTGTTATTGTTATATATTGAGCTCTGCCCATTAATTTAACATTCGCCCTCTTCTGTAGCCAAGCGCCCCTTACACTATATAATAATAATAGACCCGCCACTTGCTTACACGCTTTAACAGATCTGCCCCTTGGTTAGAGTAATAATAGAGCAGCCCCTTGGTTACACGATATATAACAATAATAATAAATGCGCCCCTTGGTTACAGTAATACTAGACCCGCCCCTTAGTTACACGTATAGAATATTTAAAAAAAAAGTCAGTTACTTTTCTGCATAACTAATTACTTTTACAATGTAATAACTGAGTTACTAACTCAATTACTTTTTGGGAGAAGTAATTTGTAACTTAACTAATTACTTTTTTAAAGTAAGATGACCAACACTGTCAGTGACAGCGGTGTGAATTTGACCAGTCATTTGTTACAAGTCGGTAAAGGTGGCCAGGGTCTGACATCATGTCTGCCACAGGAATGACCACTGTTGTGTGTTAACTTTGAATACTGCTCAAAATATTAAATTATCACAAAAATATATTTGAACCTTCTTTGTTTTGGACAACCAAGGAGTAATTATTATATATACAGTGGTTAAAAAAGGTGGGTTAAAAAAGGCGCAGACTAGTACTTTCAAGATATTATATACTCTATATTACCAAAAGTATTGGTACACCTGCCTTTACACGCAAATTAACTTTAATGGCATCATAGTCTTAGTCCGTAGGGTTCAATATTGAGTTGGCCTACCCTTTGCAGGTAAAACAGCTTAAATTCTTTTGGGAAGGCTGTCCACAAAGTTTAGGAGTATGTCTATGAGAATGTGTGACAATTTTTACAGAAGAGCATGGCCTGCACAGAGTTTTGACCTTAACCCGACAGAACACCTTTGGGATGAATTAGAGAGGAGACTGCAAGCCAGGCCTTCTCGTCTAACATTAGTGCCTAACCTCACAAATGCGCTTCTAGGAAGAATGGTCAAATATTCCCATAGACACACTCCTAAACCTTGTGGACAGTTTTCCCAGAATAGTTGAAGCTGGTATAGCTGCAAAGAGTGGACCAACTCAATATTGAACCCTATGGACTAAGACTGGGCTGCCATTTGCATGTAAAGGCAGGCGTCATAATAATAATACTTTTGATAATATAGAGCGTATATATTTCTAGCTAATATTATTTTGTGTCAGTCTTTTTTTTTTTTAATCAGTTGGAATTATCTTCTGTGGAACACAGTGCCACATTTTCACAGCACTTATAGCAAAGAAGGTGTGGGTGGAGATTTTTTTCCTCCAGTCACAAATTATACTTTTGTGTCTTCTGCAATGATCTTAAAGTGAGCAACTGTTCACTAAGTACATTACATAAAACATTTATGTATTTATGCAAGATAATTATATCCCCAATCACCCAATCACCTCTACTGAAGGTTGTAAATGAGACAAAAAGGACAGCGCTAAATTCCAAATGTGTTTAAACAAATACTAGAACGGAACGCAGGCTGGTCTACGATCCCGATGCTGATCCACTTACTGTCTCGGACTGTCTGGGTACCAGTGGTGTGCGCTTGGGGGGGGGGGAGGGATAGGGGAGGGATAGGGGGGCGGGAGCAAGATACGGAAAACAACAATTAATTTTCCCCTTTCATTTCTTGGAAATTATATCAGACATTGTATATTTTCTTTCTTTTCTTTTCTTTTCTTTTTTTATTTACTGTATGTTGTCAATTTTGTAATGCGAAAAAAACAAATACTAGATAAACAATAAACAACACAACGGTTCTTACCAAAAAATATATCATATAAGTAAAAATAAAACTCACAGTGAATTCATATAAAGTTTGAATATCAGCATACACTAGAATGTGCAAATCCAGAAATGAAAATAAATAAATAAAAAAGACCAAAGTGCAAAAAACTCTATATATTAAAATCCCCAAACAAACCAACCATGGTAAAACGCTTAAAATGTTTGTGCAGCCCAAAAAAATAAATAAAAAAAAACACAAAAAATTAAAAACCTCACAATCATTGGAGGTAAGTGGTATTTTAAAACCCCCACATCTCATCATTGGTGATCAGTGGCACTTTAAGCCCCCCCCCCCCAAACAAAACGAACCTTCCACACTGGTGCTCAGTGGCATTTTATACTCTCCAAAATATTCCAGAATCATTGGATGTTGATGACATTTTAAAAAAAAAAAAACACTTCTATCCCTCCCACATCATTGCTGGTAGCTGGCACTTTATACCCCCCCCCCCCCCAAACAATCCTGCATGATTGGTTTTCATTAGCACTGCGCAAAACATCTCCACCTACAATCCTTTCTTCTTCCGCTACAGCTTGTAGGTTTCAATGAATTAATTCAGTCATCAACCACTGAATATAACTTGAGCAAAACATTTTTAAAAAACAGATCATCAGCATAAATTTTCCAGCATACAGACAGATTTCCATGAAATGAGTTGCTCATTTTCGTTACCATGTTAGATGCGTACAATATGTGATCACAAAGTATATTGTGTTCCTTTCTTTACTTTTCAAGATAAATACAGAGGTGCTTCAAAAAGTTTCTGCACTTTTTTTTAAACTCTATTATATATATACAGTATATATATATATATATATATATATATATATATATATGTACGGAAACATTTTGAAGACCCCTCGTACTTCTGTGCTTGCAGTCCACACAGTAGTAATCTGGAGAATGTTTATTAAATTGATCATTGTTGTTCTTTATGCCCATTTGTTTTGTCTTAAAAAAACCTGTGCCAGTATTTATAAGATTTGGTGCCAAATATAAACTGTTCAGCTTAGTAAAAACTCTGTTCCTGTCTGTCCCCCCCCCCCCCCCCCCCCCCAGACCCAGTTACTCCATTATGGCTGGGCACCATCCTGTTGCTTCTCATACAGCATAGAGAAGGAGAAATCAGGCTGTTGATTGTAGATTATACATCAAAAATATCTCTGCCCTTCCCACAGCAGTCATGTGTCAGTGCATATCAGCAACTAGGGGAATATTTGTGAAAATGCTGACACTGGACAGAACTTTCAATTACAAAATCTTTATTAGTCACATAGAAATATGACAACAAGGGTATGGGTTTTAGCCAATCCTGGCCATACTGATTCGATATGACTAAGGCCAGCATTGGCTAAAATGCATAAGAGTAAGTGTTGTTTTTTCCTGCTATGTAACGCAAAATAATTTTGTAGGTAGCTGTTCCATTGAGTGCTAGAAGTGTTATCATTGCTATTGTAGTGTAGACTTGGGGAGGAGTGAAGCAGTCGATCAATTCCCTTTCAGTCAGCATGTAACTGCCACAGAAGGTGAGCTAATTATATTGTGATACAGAAAAGAGAGTGGTTAGAGTTCAAGATGAGGGCTTTCTGTTGTTTTAAAAGAAGAATAAATCTGCATATCAGTAACAGTACTGTTGAGCTGCCCATTTTACCAAAAGTAGTGGCAGCAACCAAGTGAGGAGTACAAAGACAAGTGTGTGGTGGGAGTGTCATGGTCTGGGGCTGAAAGAGTGCTTCCGGCACTGGGGAGCTACAGATCATTGAGGGAACCATGAATGCCAACATGTACTGTGACATACTGAAGCAGAGCATGATCCCCTCCCTTCAGAGACTGGGCCGCAGGGCAGTATTTCAACATAACGACCCCAAACACACACCCAAGATGACCACTGTCTTGCTAAACAAGCTGAGGCTAAAGGTGATGGACTGGCCAATAATGTCTCCAGACCTAAACCCTATTTGTGGGGCATCCTCAAATGGAAGGTGGAGGAGGGAAGGGTCTCTAACATCCACCAGCTTTGTGATATCATCATGGAGGAGTGGAAGAGGACCCCAGTGACAACTTGTGAAGCTCTGGTGAACTCCATGCCCAAGGGGGTTAAGGCAGTGCTGGAAAATAATGGTGGCCACACAAAATATTAAAACTTTGCGCACAATTTGGACATGTTCACTTAGGGGTGTACTCACTTTTGTTGCTAGTGGTTCAGACATTAATGGCTGTGTGTTGAGTTATTTTGAGGGGACAGCAAATTTACACTGTCATACAAGCTGTACACTCATTACTTTACATTGTAGCAAAGTGTAATTTCTTCAGTGTTGTCACATGAAAAGATATAATAAAATATTTACAAAAATGTGAGGGGTGTACTCACTTTTGTAAGATACTGTACATACTCTTCTCTAAAGCTCTGATTTTAGTATCAAGGTTTTTCTTCCTGTTCTGGGAGCTCATTTTCTCATTTAAAGTTCTGTTAAACACATGTTGGGCAGATGCATACTGTAAGATCATCTAGCTTTAGCAGTATATGACTCACTGGAAGAGTTTAATTAATCAGTTTTGCCATTGTTATGTTCAGTCACCTCATCTTATCTTGAAAAACACATGAACAGTTTGTGTCTGTTCTTTTGTTTCCTTGGATATTTTAGATGGAAATTCAATCATATCTGAAGTTGACATGTTAAATAATCCATAACTGTGATTTCTGGAAGTACTCATCAATAACGATGGACGGATCTGCCTAGGTTCGATCTGCCAAGGGTTCACTGAATCTTGTTTGAAATCTGGTGAACCTGAAATTAGAGGCAAATCCCATTAAATTCTACTAGAGTGTTTATTGTTGTTAATTTTAGGCCATTTTTGGGACTAATTGTCAAACTACCACAACCAGGTTTGGGGACGACAATCTCCGGAGTTTCCACTGCCGATTCTCTAGCACTTTCCTGTATGCCCTTTCCAGATGCTGTTCCTTCCTTAACAAATGGTCCAGATCAGGTTTAAGCTCTGAGACCCCTGCAAGACCGAGCATAGCCTCTCTATATTCTCGCAGGTCCTCAAGGGTAGGTTCCCCTTCATCGCCAAACACAAAACGATCTGTAAGGCTCTCCCACAGCATTCCAGGGCCTCCAAAGTCATATCCCTCCAGAGAGCATTCTGTTGTCTCCCCTAAATATCCCTGCTCTGCGTGTCATTGCAGAGCCCGATAATGATTGTCCAGCTCTATCTCCTGCTGGACCAGCCTGTCCAAATCAGTCACCCATTGCTTCTGGGGCCTCTCCCAGGAATGCCATCCGCAATGCCCGTTGGTCACTGGCCCATTGCTCTTGGGTTGGAAAGCACTTGCCCTGTTTTATACGAGCGAGCTGGAGGGCTCCAATCCAGAGCTCCACCCGAATCTGCTGCCTGAGCTCCAAGTATTCATCCTCAGACACAGTCCTGGTGTATGCTGAAAGGATAAGGTCACCGAAGTCTGCTATCCTGATCTTGGATCAAGGTGGAGGTTTGGATGTCCCAGACTGTAGGAAGCAATCCACTGCTTGCCACCAATGTGACGGATCCGATCCCACACTCCAATTGAGTGCTTCCTTCAGTATATCCCACTTCCTCCAATCTGACTATCAGAGAGATGTATTCCCCTCCCCTCCCCTATAGAAACAACCTAAAAGACAATCACATAATTAACATGTTAATTAACCCAGCACTTAAGGCAGCCTAGGTGACCAGACAGTCCGTCTCCGGAGGTCAATGTAATCAGCTCTTTCAAGGATTGTGTATTGTTCAGAATTAACAACCTAAGAATAGTCTTTACATATATCCTGGGAGATACTGTGGATAAATATTACTTACTTACATTTTAAGTAATCCAAGATATATTTTCTCACTCACCCTGTACCAGGATGGCACAGGGTGACTTAGACATAAGAAGTGTATGGGGAGCTGAAACATGGGTTTCCCAACCTTTCCAAGGGATTCTGGGTTCCATGTGCCCTCCCGTCACAGGCCCTTTAAAAATAAAAATCAATATACTACCAAAATAAATGAATACCCCAAACATACTAACCTTTAAAGCAAAAGCCCATTTCAAAAGAGAATCCTTGCAGCAAAAAAGAAAATCTTGCTATGGAAGGAACAGCAGGAAAAACAACAAATAATAACGACAAAAAGGCAGCAAAGCGGTTGATTTTTTTTTGTCTTTTATTTTATTTTGTAATTAATTTAAGGTCAGAGGTCGCTTGTCATGCAGACCAATTTGATGCAGTGTGCGGCGTTTGGTCTGAGCATTGACAGGCTGACCCCCCACCCCTTCAACCTCTGCAGCAATGCTGGTAGCACTCATACGTCTATTTACCAAAGACAACCTCTGGATATGATGCTGAGCACGTGCACTCAACTTCTTTGGTCGATCATGGTGAAGCCTGTTCTGAGTGGAACCTGTCCTGTTACACCGCTGTATGGTCTTGGCCACCGTGCTGCAGCTCAGTTTCAGGGTCTTGGCAATCTTCTTATAGCCTAGGCCATCTTTATGTAGAGCAATAATTATTTTTTTCAGATCCTCTGAGAGTTCTTTGCCATGAGGTCCCATGTTGAACTTCCAGTGACCAGTATGAGAGAGTGAGAGCGATAACACCAAATTTAACACACCTACTCCCCATTCACACCTGAGACCTTGTAACGCTAAAGAGTCACATGACACCGGGGAGGGAAAATGGCTAATTGGGCCCAATTTGGACATTTTCACTTGTACTCACTTTTGTTGCCAGTGGTTTAGACATTAATGGCTGTGTGTTGAGTTATTTTGAGGGGACAGCACATTTACACATTTACACTGTTATACAAGCTGTACACTCACTACTATACATTGTAGCAAAGTGTAATTTCTTCAGTGTTGTCACATGAAAAGATATAATAAAAAATTTACAAAAATAGGGGTATATATTAAATTATGTTGCTGTGCATATAGTTTATTTGGTGCGTAGTAATGTGTGTAACTGTCTTGCACCAAAATCTTCTTGACACACTGCTGCACACTTAAAGATTGTTTAATAAATATGCACCATAAAAAAAAATCTAATATAAGAGTTAGCAATGAAATAATGTGTGTTTCAGTAACATTTTCAAAGCTCATTAGTAATATGCAATAAACATGCGATGAGAAGAATTACTTTTTAAAAAAAGAGAATTTGTCAGCAAAGCTTAAAACATGTGTTGCAAACACTAGAAACACTAGAAATATTTTCAATATTTTTAAGGTATTAGTATTCACAACTTACACATTATTAGTAATCACAATTCACAATGAATTTTGTTTAAACATCTATTTGATATTAAAATCAAATGTTATGTGTGAGTCCATGCCATGACCTATGCATCATGTTACATTGCTGTGGGTACTTATAAGGGTTGTCCCTGATAGCTGTCCAAGGTGCTGATACATCCTGGCACAAAAGCTGAAGAATTTGCTTTGTGTGAAGAACAAGATGGCTAACTGCTTGCTGTAACCACTCACCAATATAAACAGTGAGTTTTCATATAAGACAATTTTCTACAGTTAAACACACATAAATATAGACATTTGCTGCTCGACGTCTTTTTAGCTACAACATCATAAAACCTGTATCAAGCAACATCCTCAATTTCCTGTTCACGTTTAAACAAACATAACGTTGCAACCTTTTGCACAGTGAAATAATGAATTTGTTTACTTTTACATTATCATAGAGAACAGCATGTGTGTAAGGTCAGTATGGATGATGCTATTTTCCAAGACTCCAAAAGGCAAAATAACTTGATTAAATTGAAGAATTTTAAATGCAGGCAGGTGTTAGTTATTTCACTATGACATCACTATGACACTGATTGATTACAGGCTAGATATATTTTGGATCATTCACATCTGGGATTATATACTCTACAATGTATTCCTTTCAGTACTGAATGAGCTGAAGTTTCCAAAGCTATAGAGGCTGTCAATTTTTGAAGAAAGATGGATTAGAAAAACTATGCCTGTGTACCTTTCTGAGCATGTGTGCATAAAATATGTCACTAGCTGAGGGCAATAATGCATTTGGAGATGGTTGTAATGCCAAACACAAATTTGTTTTTATCTTACAGTGGAACTGGTTGGGCTGATCCTTATTTCTATCTAAGCTCTTCCCCCTCTTTCCCTAAAGTAATAGCCAAGTTAATTACAAACAATTCCTAAAATAATTTCCCAAAATAACCTAAACCAAAATTACCTAAATCAATAGTCAAATGATACACAGTGGTTGATTTACTAAAACTGGAGAGTGCAAAATCTGGTGCAGCTGTGCATGGTAGCCAATCAGCTTCTAATTTCAGCTTGTTCAATTAAGCTTTGACAAAAAAAAAAAATATGGAAGCTGGTTTCTATGCAGAGTTGCACCATACTTTGCACTCTCCATTTTTTGTAGAAATTCTCATTCAGTAAATGAAAGAATGACCATCCTTTTGTTCACTGCCTGGGTGATGTAGGTCCTCTTAGGCTAAGTGTGATGAAATCACTAAAGCTGGCCATGCATTATACAGTTTTCTTATTCCATTTCCTTTAGATTTACCTTAAACTATGTAGTGCAAGGGCCAGCCTGATTGCATACAAATTAAAAGTGTTTAGGTTCAGCCTCATATTATGTGGTTTTGGTAAATCTAATGGAAAATTGTAAAAGGAAATTGTATAATGTACGGTCAGCCTAAAGCCCCATACACACGGTCGGACAATCCGCGGACCAGGTCGGTCGGATCCTGTCCGTCATACTTTGTCTGATGTTGGTTTTGCGTACACACGGTCGGACAAAGTTGTCGGAAAATCCGATCATTCTGAACGTGGTGACGTTTGTTGCCTACGACGGGACTACGTACAGGCTAGTAGCCAATAGCTTTGGTCTTGTAATGTGATCTGAGCATGCGTAGCACTTTGTACGGTCGGACAAACGTACACACGATCGGATTTGATGTGATCGGACCGTGTTGTCGGCAAATCTTTCCAGCAGGAGATAAGACTTTGTCCGTCGGACAATCCGACGTACACTGTCCGATGGTGCATACACACGGTCTGATTTTTCAACAACATTGTCCGATCGGACAGAATCCATGAAAAAGTCCGACCGTGTGTATGGGGCTTAAGAGGGGTCTATTCGGCACAGGCACAAATTGCAATGCTTGATCACAGATCCCCACAACCAGAAGTGCTGCCAGTGAGAAACATGGACCCCAGATTTAGATCTGTTGGTAGAAACAAATATGTTTTCATTTTCTAATATGTTTTCCTTTTACTTACTTGCAGGAGAAAAGATATTCAGTAATTTATAGCTCAAAACTCTTATGCCCCGTACACACGGTCGGAAAATCCGACCACAAAATCCATCAGATTTTTTCCGACGGATTTTGTCTGACACTGGTGTTGCATACACACAGTCGGACAAAGTTGTCGGAAAATCCGATCATTCTGAACGTGGTGACGTTTGTTGCCTACGACGGGACTACGTAGAGGCTAGTAGCCAATAGCTTTGTTCTTGTAATGTGATCTGAGCATGCGTGGCACTTTGTCCGTCGGAATTCGCTACACATGATCGGAAAAAGTCCGATAGGACTTTGTTGTCGGAAAATTTGAGAGCAGGAGATAGAACTTTGTCCGTCGGAAAATCCGACGGAAAAAGTCAGATGGAGCCTACACACGGTCGGAATTTCCGACAACATTGTCCGATAGGACAGAATCCATCGGAAAATCCGACTGCGTGTATGGGGCTTTACGTCCAAAGGAAAGCTAAAATGTATGTGTATGTATTTACTGGATATGTATTGCTAGATAAATCTATTCTCTAAAGCTGCATACACACGATCGGACTTGCCAACGGGATAACCTCCGCATTTCCGACGGAAAAATTTAGAACATGTCCTCTATCTAAGTCTGTCGGAAATTCCGACAGAAAAAGTCAGATGGGGCATACACACGGTCGGAATATCCTACCAAAAGCTCCCATCTGACTTTTTCTGTCGGAAATTCCGAGCATGTGTATGCGGCATTACCTATACCTATTTTCCTAAAAGTTCAAGTTTATTTCGCTTTCCTTAATTTATCAAAACAATTATGGAACAAACACTTTGACGGGGACAAAAAATTAAACAGAAGCCATGAGGCTAGAACCCTGGGATAATGAAAACACTGAAAACAATCGGGTTTTACATTTAATTCTACAATTTATATTGTCAAAATAAAGCAAGAAACCGCATCATGTCCTATGAATTAAAGTGTAACCTCTTTTTTTATTGAGAAAAACACAATTCCCTCTATGTGATCTGTATACAATGTAAGGTTTTTAGCAAACTTTGTTGCAGATTTATACCATTTTCAGTTCTGAAGAAACAGCTATTTATTTCACCATGTCCTATTCCTGATTGGGAGGGTCTGCTCCCATTATAATTACCTGAGCAAATCTCATTATTCTAATAAGAAAATATACAGTGTCTGCATCCCTCTAAAAGTAGACAAGCCTTAGGGAGCATTTCACCAAAAATGATGCCTTAAATTTAACTCCCTGCAGACTTCTGGGAAAGTCTGTTTGCTGATCACACAAGCAGGAAATTCCTTTTTCTGGGAGAATTCCATGCACCAACAGTATATAAAACAACTTTGGAAGGAAGCAACGTTTTGACAGTTTCAGAAAATGATAGTAGTTGCAGTTTAAAAAAGAAAAATTATTTTTGATAGCGATAGCAATAAATTATAACAAAATATATATGTTATATTATTATTTTTTTTAAACAAAAGTTGAGTTTTCCTTTAATCCATTTGCAAATAATGATCATCTAGGTGCCTAATGCCCAGAACAATATGGAATAATATGTAATTCTTACCTTACAAATACTGTAGGAGTAATAGACTTCACTGATATGGGAATTTTTATAGGAACGTATATAAGTCGTGTCTTGGCTCACATCTCTTGGACAAAGAATGACAATATGAATCATATTTAAAATGATGAGGGATCAGACTTTAACATTGTAAATTTGTAGCAAGTAACAAAGTAAGAGGCTGCAGCATGGGGCATCTTAATCTAGGAAGCAGATGCTGACCTTGGATAGTGCTTGAACAAAGATGGCTCCATTCTTCTGGAGTGAAACCAGATGAAGGCTTTGTCAAGGGAGTACTGTGATTTCAGTGTGAAGTATTACATAACTGTGTTACATTCACACATTCTTTAGCATGCATGCAGTTAACATGCATAAATATATCTGATGGTCGGTCCACTTTCATAACCTTTTAGAATTTACCTTGTGCATATATTTTCATAAATGCTCCATTGTTTACCCTGTACATTTTGTTAGATGTAGCAATCATGGAGACTGATAAAAACAAAGGTTGCTGAATTTAACACATTTTAAGAGCAGTGAACAAAGTGAGCAAACACACTTTAAAGGAGTTGTAAAGGCAGAAGGTTTTTTATCTTAATTAATACTATTCATTAACCGCTTCCCGACCCGGCAGATATACTGCGGCAGAATGGCACGGGCAGGCAAAATCACGTACCTGTACATGGCCCTTTAATTGCCTGCCCGTGGGTCGCGAGCTCCGTGACCCCGGCCGCGGGACCAGCGGACCCCATCGCCGCTGGTGTCCCGCGATCGGGTCACGGAGCTGAAGAACGGGGAGAGGTATGTGTAAACAAACCTCTCCCCACGCTTCCTACTCTGCCTGTCATTGATTGGCTGTTCCCGGTCATCGGCAAAGCCGATCAATGACGTCAGACGTCAGCCGGCCCCCTAATGTAAAAAAAAAAACACACACGTCACAGCCCATAACCCCTCCCCCTAGTGGTTAACTCTTTCACTACAACTGTCATTTATACAGGAATCAATGCATTTAAATAGCATTGATTGCTGTATAAATGACAATGGTCCCAAAAATGTGTCAAAAATGTCTGATGCGTCCGCCATAATGTCGCAGTCACAATAAAAATCGCTGATCGCCGCCATTACTAGTAAAAAAAAAAAATATTAATAAAAATGCTATAAAACTATCCCCTATTTTGTAAACGCTATAACTTTTGCGCAAACCAATCAATAATCGCTAATTGCGATTTTTTTTTTACCAAAAATATGTAGAAGAATACGTATCGGCCTAAACTGAGGAAAAAAAAAATTTTTATATATTTTTTGGGGATATTTATTATAGCAAAAAGCAAACAATATTGCATTGTTTTAAAAATTGTCGCTCTATTTTTGTTTATAGCGCAAAAAATAAAAAACGCAGGGGCGATCAAATACCCCCAAAAGAAAGCTCTATTTGTGGGAAAAAAAGGACGCCAATTTTGTTTTGGAGCCACGTCGCACGACCACGCAATTGTCAGTTAAAGCGGCGCAGTGCCAAATCGCAAAAAGGGGCCTGGTCCTTTGGCTGCCAATTGGTCCGGGGCTGAAGTGGTTAAGATAACAAACCTTTTCTGTGTAGCAGCCACCCCAGCACCCCCCTAATTACTTACGTGTGTCCCATCTCTCTCCAGTAATGTCCATGAATGTCTAAGCCGTCCGGGACACTCCTCCTGATTGGCATGAGACACAGCAGTGACGCCATTGGCTCCCGCGGCTGTCAATAAAATCAGTCAGCCAATCAGGGGAGAGAGGGGGCAGGCCGGGCCTGGGCTCCCTGTCAGAGGCATAACTAGAACCTTCAGGGCCCGGTGCAAGAAACCATGAAGGGCCCCCCCTGACCCCCGGGGCGACCCAGCCCCATATTTCAAGGGGCCCATGTGTCACCCCTGTACACCTGGATAGGAAGAGCGGCGGTGACGGCATATAGAGGACCCAATCCCCTCCATTTTCTTCCTGCAGTCATGACTTCAGGAGGAAAATGGAGGGTATTGGTTCCTCTATATGCCGCCCGCTACCCCTCCTATCCAGGTGTACAGGGGTGACACATACAGGGGTGACACATGGGCCCCCTGAAGCATGGGGCTGGGATGAGTGGCAGTGAGCGGTGGTGGCAGTGACGGGGGAATGGGATGGCATAAGTGGTGGGGGGTTGGATGGGATGAGTGGCAGCAGTGGTGGGGGGATGGGATCAGTTTTGGCTGTGAGGGGGGCTAGATCACTGGCAGTGGTGAAGGTTGAGGGGGGTGGGATCAGTGGTGGTGTGGGGGATGGGATCAGTGGCGGTGGTGGTGGCAGTGGTGGTGAAGGGGGGTTGGCATCAGTGGTGGCGGCGGTGATGGGATCAGTGGTGGCGGTGATGGTGGTGGGATCAGTGGCGGTGATGGTGGTGGCATCAGTGGTGGGGGTTGGTGGGATTAGTGGCGGTGATGGGATCAGTGGTGGCGGTGATGGTGGTGGGATCAGTGGTGGGGGTTGGTGGGATTAGTGGCGGTGATGGGATCAGTGGTGGCGGTGATGGTGGTGGGATCAGTGGCGGTGATGGTGGTGGGATTAGTGGCGGTGATGGGATCAGTGGTGGCGGTGATGGTGGTGGGATCAGTGGCGGTGATGGTGGTGGGATTAGTGGCGGTGATGGGATCAGTGGTGGCGGTGATGGTGGTGGGATCAGTGGCGGTGGTGGGATTAGTGGCCATGATGGGATCAGTGGTGGCGGGATCAGTGGCGGTGATGGTGGTGGGATTAGTGGCGGTGATGGGATCAGTGGTGGCGGTGATGGTGGTGGGATCAGTGGCGGTGATGGTGGTGGGATTAGTGGCGGTGATGGGATCAGTGGTGGCGGTGATGGTGGTGGGATCAGTGGCGGTGATGGTGGTGGGATCAGTGGCGGTGATGGTGGTGAGGGGGGGGGGGGGGGGTGGGAGCAGTGGCAGTGGTGGTGCTATCCTCCCCCACCACCACCTCTGCCTCATACTGATCCCATCCCACCACCACAGATCTCATCCCTATCCCATGGGGGGATAGGGATAAGATCTGTGGTAGTGACTGGGGTCAGTAAGAGGCAGAGGTTAGGATCAGTTGCACTATTTTATCACTTACTTTTTCAGTCGCTCCATACCTCCAGGGATGCTCCTGTGATATGGGATCTCCTGCACAGGGGAGAGCTGCATTGGTGTCAGCCGGTAAGCTGACTTTCCTTTCCAGCGTCTGCCCCTGAACAGCGTGAGGACGGGCCCCTGGACACTGGAGGACGTGAAGGCGGGCCCCTGGACACCGGAGGATGTGAGGGTTTGCCCCAGGCGGGGGTGAACGTGCGTGCGGGCCCCCGGCGGGGGAGGACGTGAGGGCGGGTCCCTGGACAGTGCAGGACGTGCGGGCTGGTCCCCGGCGGGGGTGAACGTGCGGGCGGGTCCCCGGCGGGGAGAACGTCCGGGCGGGTCCCCGGCGGGGGAGAACGTGCGGGCGGGCCCCCGGAGGGCGAAAACGTGCGGGCGGGCCCCCGGCGGGCGAGAACGTGCGGGCGGGCCCCCGGCGGGCGAGAACGTGCGGGCGGGCCAGTAGGCCCCCCCACAGTGACGGAACTTCAGGGCCCAGTCGCAACTGCGACTGATGCGACCCTGGTAGTTCTGCCACTGCTCCCTGTCTGAATGGACACACGGAGCTGTGATTCAGCTCCAGTTCCCCCATAGGAAGCTGCTGACTGTGGGGGCTCTCGATAGGAGGAAGGGGCCAGGAGCAGTAAAGAGGGACCCGAGAAGAGGAGGATCCGGGCTGCTCTGTGCAAAATCAACTGCACAGAGGAGTTAAGTGTAGCGCCCTGGGGTTTAGTCAGGGAGCTCCCCACCAAAATTCTTTGTCAGGAGTAGCTACTGTAGTTAATTGATAGGGATCCATTGATTTCTTCCTAAGTTTGGCCTGGTTTCCTTTTCTACCACCAGGTGGCTGGGCACTTTGAGGTATTAGATTGAGAAGGACAACTCAAGGTCAGGTTATGGGTATATGGGTTATCTCAGCCAATGGGCAGGGATTTTGTTGAATCCCTTGGCCTGCTGGGAGAGCCTACATATTCGGGTGAGGTCAGGTGATCCAGGTTCTTAGGTTCTTGTGTGCCAACTGGACCGTCGTCTGGGTGGACAAGTGTCGTTTGCCCGGGCTGCTAGGCCAGAGATTGGACCTATCCTGGGGGCATCAGGCTGCCAGGCTGTGTGAGGGCCTATCCAGAAGTAAGAGGGCAGCACAGATTGGGACTGTGGCTTGCAGTCTAACCAGAAGTGACGGTTATGCCGGCCTGTCGTGGTCATAGGTAGAAGGGAAGTTGTCACCACTAAGGGACCAATTGCCTTTACCAAGGACCACAGTGAGTAACTGAAGCAAGTACCGGAGCAATATTCTCACTGAACGGCACAGTGGAGAATCTGGAAACTTCAGATGGGGATCAAGTCAGGGACCCAACCAGCGGAGGTGATGCTTGCAGAGCAGCCTTGTGTGCCAAGCTAGGGACCGAGCCAGTCAGCAGGGGTGAAGTTTGAAAGGTATCCGAAGTGCCAAGCTAGGGACCCAGCAGGGAAGCATGGGGGAGATACCACTGCAAAAGCCTTGAGGAGCTCATGGGATTCAGAGTTAGTGAATCAGAGGGTCCAGTGAGAGACCCGAAGCTCAAGGGGCTGAAGAACTACAAGTAGAGGTTTTGTATAAAGCTGAGAGAACTGTTACGCTTTGAATTAGGAACTGTTAAGTACTGTAGCCATAGGGGACAGCAAGCCTGCACGTGCAGAAGTTACATAGTAGGTGAGGTTGAAAAAAGACCATCAAGTCCAACCTATGTGTGTGATTATCTGTATGTATGTATGTTGCGGTCGTTCAGGTGGTTATCTAATAGGTTTTTTAAAACTATAGATGCCCCGCTGAAACCACCACCTGTGCAAGGGAATTCCACGTCCTTGCCGCTCTTACAGTAAAGAACCCTCTACGTAGTTTAAGGTTAAACCTCTTTTTCTTAGTGGCCACGTGTCTTATCAAACTCCCTTCCGCAAAAACGTTTTATACCTATTGTGGGGTCACCAGTACGGTATTTGTAAATTTAAATCATATCCCCTCTCAAGCGCCTCTTCACCAGAGAGAATAAGTTCAGTGCTCGCAACATTTCTTTATAACTAATATCCTTCAGACCCTTTATTAGCTTTGTTGCCCTTCTTTGTACTCGCTCCATTTCCAGTACATCCTTCCTGAGGACCGGTGCCCAGAACTGGACAGCATACTCTAGGTGCGGCTGGACCAGAGTCTTGTAGAGCGGGAGAATTGTCGTTTTATCTCTGCAGTTGATCCCCTTTTTAATGCATGCCAATATTCTGTTTGCTTTGTTAGCAGCAGCTTGGCATTGCATGCAATTGCTGAGCCTATCATCTACTAGGACCCCCAGGTCCTTTTCCATCCTAGATTCCCCCAGAGGTTCACCCCCCAGTGAGTAGATTGCATTCATATTTTTGCCACCCAAATGCATTATTTTATATTTTTCTACATTGAACCTCATTTGCCATGTAATTGCCCACCCTATTAATTTGTTCAGATCTTCTTGCAAGGTTTCCACATCCTGCGGAGAAGTTATTGCCCTGCTTAGCTTAGTGTCGTCCGCAAACAGAGATTGAACTGTTTACCCCATTCTCCATTCTCTGCTTACCCCATCCTCCATTCACTGCTGCTCACTGGATATTTCTCTTTTTCGGACCATTCTCTGTAAACCCTCGAGATGGTTGTGCGTGAAAATCCCAGTAGATCAACAGTTTTTGAAATACTCAGACCAGCCCGTCTGGCACCAACAACCATGCAACATTCAAAGTCACTTAAATCCCTTTTCTTTCCCATTCTGATGCTTGGTTTGAACATCAGCAAGTCGTCTTCACTATGTCCAGATGCCTATATGCATTGAGCTGCTGCCATGTGTGTGGCAGATTAGAAATTTGTGTTACCAAGCAATTGAACAGGTGAACCTAATAAAGTGGCCATGAGTTTATATAATGCATACCGTATATACTCGAGTACAGTGGTGTGAAAAAGTGTTTGCCCCCTTCCTCATTTCCTGTTCCTTTGCATGTTTGTCACACTTAAGTGTTTCGGAACATCAAACCAATTTAAACAATAGTCAAGGACAACACAAGTAAACACAAAATGCAATTTGTAAATGAAGGTGTTTATTATTAAAGGTGAAAAAAAATCCAAACCATCATGGCCCTGTGTGAAAAAGTGATTGCCCCTAAACCTAATAACTGGTTGGGCCACCCTTAGCAGCAACAACTGCAACCAAGCGTTTGCGATAACGTGCAATGAGGCTTTTACAGCGTCCTGGAGGGATTTTGGCCCACTCATCTTTGCAGAATTGTCCTAATTCAGTTACATTAGAGGGTTTTCGAGCATGAACGGCCTTTTTAAGGTCATACCACAACATCTCAATAGGATTCAGGTCAGGACTTTGGCTAGGCCACTCCAAAGTCTTCATTTTGTTTTTTCTTCAGCCATTCGGTGGTGGACTTGCTGGTGTGTTTAGGATCATTGTCCTGCTGCAGAACCCAAGTTCGTTTCAGCTTGGGTACACGAACAGATGGTCGGACATTCTCCTTCAGGATCTCTTGGTAGACAGCAGAATTCATAGTTCCTTTTATCACGGCAAGTCTTCCAGGTCCTGAAGCAGCAAAACAGCCCCAGACCATCACACTACCACCACCATATTTTACTGTTGGTATAATGTTCTTTTTCTGAAATGCAGTGTTCCTTCTACGCCAGATATACTTGGACACACACCTTCCAAAGAGTTCCACTTTTGTCTCATCGGTCCACAGAATGTTGTCCCAAAAGTCTTGGGGATCATCAAGATGTGTTGTGGAGAAATTGAGACGAGCTTTGATGTTCTTTTTGCTCAGCAGTGGTTTTCTCCTTGGAACTCTGCCATGCAGGCCATTTTTGCCCAGTCTTTCCCTGATGGTGGAGGCATGAACGCTGACCTTAACTGAGGCAAGTGAGGCCTGCAGTTCCTTGGACGTTGTTGTGGGGTCTTTTGTGACCTCTTGGATGAGTCGTCGCTGCGCTCTTGGGGTAATTTTGGGCGGCCGGCCACTCCTGGGAAGGTTCACCACTGTTCCATGTCTTCGCCATTTGTGGATAATGGCTCTCACTGTGGTTCACTGGATTCCCAAAGCTTTGGAAATGGCTTTATAACCCTTTCCAGACTGGTAGATCTCAATTACTTTCTTTCTCAATTGTTCCTGAATTTCTTTGGGTCTCGGCATGATGTGTAGCTTTTAAGGATCTTCTGGTGGACCTTACTGTGTCAAGCAGCTCCTATTTAAGTGATGCCTTGATTGTGAACAGGTGTGGCAATAATCAGGCCTGGGTGTGGCTAGAGAAATTGAACTCAGGTGTGGACAACCACAGTTATAGTATGTTTTAATAAGGGGGGCAATCACTTTTTCACACAGGGCCATGATGGTTTGGATTTTTTTTCACCTTTAATAATAAACACCTTCATTTACAAATTGCATTTTGGGTTTACTTGTGTTGTCCTTGACTATTGTTTAAATTGGTTTGATGTTCCGAAACACTTAAGTGTGACAAACATGCAAAGGAACAGGAAATGAGGAAGGGGGCAAACACTTTTTCACACCACTGTATAAGCCGAGTTTTTCAGCACATTTTTTGGTGCTGAAAATGCCCCCCCTCGGCTTATACTTGAGTCAAGCACTTTTCTGCAGCAGAGAATGACATTTTCCGACCCAACTTTGGGGCCCCATATCTCAGGGCCGCTTGGTGCTAGGAACCCCTAGTATATCTTCGGATATGGTGTAGTGATAGTTCCACTGGGTTTGCACACCAAATTTGGGGTTCCTAGCACCAAGTGGCCCTGAGATACGGGGCCCCAAAGTCGGTCAACTGTCTCTGCAGCAATGTCATTTCGGGACCCCAAAATTTGGCTGCAGCTAGGGGGCATCTAGGAACCCTTAACTATCAAGTTTGAAGTTCGGGGGACCTATGGCTTGCAAATGGGCACAGTGAGGCTGCAAATGGCATTGTTGACCCTCTTTTCCACTTACAGTAGCTGTGCATTTCTCACCCTAGGCTTATACTCAAGTCAATACGATTTACCAGTTTTTTGTGGTAAAATGAGGTGCCTCTGCTTATATTCGGGTCAGCTTATACTCGAGTATATATGGTATATGAGAACTATATGATGTTGTTGCATTGAGATCTATAAAATACACTGATGGGATGTTGTTGCTCGGTGATACAAAATGAATAAGATACAAAGATTACAATGATATGAGTTTTATTTGAGTATTATTGTGATTAGGATTTGAGTAATATTACTTTTAATTGTTACTGATGATACATTTCAAATCTGTCTTGTCTATTTTATTCTGTTCAGTCCTTCGAGTATTACCAATCATGTTATTCAACAATTTACTTTTCCTGATTTTGTTGATTAATGCTTGGGTGGCATGATTCTAAATGCCATCATTTCTCAAGCAAAATCAGAAATCAGTGGCAAGTTAGGATCAGTGTTGGCCAACTGTCAGAGAACTAGTGCTGCCTAGCTTAGTACTATAGACTTTTAAGACATTCAGCAGATTCCAAAAACCCGTGTGGTCTAAAATGACAGAAATTAGTATATAAATAGAAGTCAAGTTCAATTGGAATAAGAAGTGTGCCCAACGCCTTTCCCAATTCCATGAGCAAAGACTCAAAACAGCTAAAGCTGAGCCTGCTGAATTTAATTATCAAATATTACTGTTTTGTCTCCAAACATGTCCTAGTTTCTGGGAGTTTATTTTACCCTTGTTATTGTAAGACCTTGAAACATTCCACATGAAAGGCAGCACTGAATGCATGAATCTTGTTTTTCTATTCTTAAACTGTAAAAAATTCAGTCATGCAGATTTTACTCTTATAAGGGATTAGACATAGCAAAAGTAATCTATCTGGATGCACTTTCAAAACATGAAAGCTTAACAGAGGAAAGTTTATGGATTTAAGCATTGAGAACTATTACACTTGTGTGCGGTTGGGTTTTCCTTTCTGGGAAGCTGCGGGGATGTAGAGCACAGCTCTTACGCCTGCTGATTTTTCTCTCATTACATATTATAAGTAGTTTAACTTTCCTGTAAAAATTTGACATCATAGCAAAATTAACACACTCAGCAATCTCCTGGCCAGGTTGAGAAAGAAAGCTCTTCAAAGAAATAATATCAGTCACTGTGAAAAGTTATTGTGTAGAAAATAAAATCCAACCATATTATTTATTAACATTTGTATTCATGTTTATGGCACACAGGGCTGATTTACTAAAGTCTGAAATGTGCTGAATTTTAAGTGTTATTATTATAGAACAGTTTCTCTTTCAAAACAATGTATTATTTTCGCACGAAAGGTACAAAATGCATTTTCCCTGCCTGTCTATCCCTAACAGAGTAGGAAACAGACTTTTTTACTGTTATATACCAAAATGTTTAGAAACCTTATACCAGGCTTACCCCACTTTTAAGTACACAATGGGGTTTATTTACTAAAGCTGGAAAGTGCAAAATCAGGCTCAGTTCTGCATAGAAACCAATGAGCTTCTAACCCCAGCTTGTTCAATTAAGCTTTGGTAATAAAACCTGGAAGCTCATTGGTTTCTATGCAGAAGTGAGCCTGATTTTGCACTTTCCAGCTTTAGTAAATAAACCCCATTGTGTACTTAAAAGTGGGGTATGCCTGTAGTGTTTTGTGTATACTAATTTTGAAGATGACTTTTAGAGTTCACTACTCTTGATTTGTCTACAACCGTTTGCAACCATTTTACAACCATTTGCAAGTGAATAATGTTCCTCTAAAGAAGTAATCCATACTGTTTCTATTTTATATTTCATATATAGTACCTACGTAGGATAGTTGTAAATATTTCTCATCCGTTTAGAATGAAGTGGAGAAGTGGAGAATTAGACTTCAAATGAGACATTGTAAGGAAGCCTACTGAGATGGGACTCTTTGATTAATCTCTTTTTGGAAGGGAAATAAAGTAACACAGCTAGAAAGGAGAAATCAAACGAATGGAATAGTAACTTGAGTAATATTTACAACTATCATATGTAGATATGGTAGACGAAATAGAAACAGTATGGAGTACTGCATTAAAAAAAATATTAGTCACTTGGAAATGGTTGTAGACAAATCAAGAGTAGTGCGCTCTGAAGGTCACCTTTCAAAGTTTACACAAAACACTATAAGGTTCTAAACACTTTAGTATTTAATTAAATAAAGTTAGTTTCCTATTCTGATAGATCAATGCAGCCTCATCAGTGTGCACCAAATGCAGCCCTTTCAGTGCCCATCAAATGCAGCCTCATCATTGCCCACCAAATGCAGCCTACCAGTGCCCACCAAATGCAGCCTACCAGTGCCCACCAACTGCAGCCTACCAGTGTCCACCAACTGCAGCCTACTAGTGCCCACCCATTGCAGCCTACCAGTGCCCACCAATTGCAGCCTACCAATGCCCACCAAATGCAGCCTACCAGTGCCCACCAAATGCTGCATTATCAGTGCCCACCAAATGCAGCCTTATCAGTGCCCATCAAATGCAGCCTACCAGTGCCCACCAATTGCAGCCTACCAGTGCCCATCAAATGCAGCCTTATCAGTGCCCACCAAATGATGCCTTACCAGTGCCCATCAAATGCAGCTTATCAGTGCCCATCAAATGCAGCCTTATCAGTGCCCACCAAATGCAGCCTACCAGTGCCCAGCAAATGCAGCTTATCAATGCCCACCAAATGCAGCTTATCAGTGCCCACCAATGCAGCTTATCAGTGCCCATCAAATGCAGCCTTATCAGTGCCCACCAAATGATGCCTTACCAGTGCCCATCAAATGCAGCATACCAGTACCTATCAAATGCAGCCTTATCAGTGCCCACCAAATGCAGCCTACCAGTGCCCAACAAATGCAGCTTATCAATGCCCACAAAATGGAGCTTATCAGTGCCCACCAAATGCAGCTTATCAGTGCCCATCAAATGCAGCCTTATCAGTGCCCAACAAATGCAGCCTCACCACCAGTGCCCATCAAATGCAGCCTACCAGTGCCCACCAATTGCAGCCTCATCAGTGCCCACGAAATGCAGCCTACCAGTGCCCACCAATTGCAGCCTCATCACTACCCACCAATTGCAGCCTTATCAGTACCCATAAAATGCAGCTTATCAGTGCCCACCAATTGCAGCCTACAAGTGCCCACCAATTTCAGCCTACCAGTGCCCATCATATGCAACCTACCAGTGCCCACCAAATGCAGCCTACCCATGCCCACCAAATGCAGCCTACCAGTGCCTGTGGATCACACAGAGCGGCGACCTCCTGCTGTCATGGATCTTGGATTTGACTACATAGGCGAATATGCATTTTGCCGCTCCCCCAACCCATCCACACCGTCCTCTTGCTTCTTCCTGTCTAAAACCGAGCTGGTACCTCCTTCACAGTGCGCCTCTAATGTGATGGGGCGCAACATGAAGGACGTCACATACCACTGAAAATGGAGCTATGTTAAACTTCCACTAAACAGGAGTGTGTAATGAGAGGGTGGGGTTATGCATTCCTCGCTTCCCCTAACTGGCCACAGGCAGCTCCATAAACAAACTCCCAGATCACACCTCCTCAGATTCCCCCACCCTAATTATACTCACATATACCCCCCCCCCCCCCACCCTGATCACACCTCCCCAGAGATCCCTACCCTGATTACAACCCCAGATACCCCCTACTCTGATCTCACACACCCAGATACCCCTACACTGAATACACCCCCAGATACCCCCCACTCTGATCACACCCCCAGATACCCCACCCCACCCTGATCACACCTCCCCAGATACCACTACCCTGATTACACCCCTAGATACCCCTCTACACACTGCAGAGCACTCCATCTCTAGAGAGAGAGAGGGCTGAGAGAGAGAGAGAGAGAGAGAGGGGGGGGGCTGAAAAGAGAGAGAGAGAGGGGGGCTCAGAGAGAGAGAGAGAGAGAGAAGGGGGGCTGAGAGAGAGAGGGCTGAGATAGAGAGAAAGAGAGAGAGAGGGAGGCTGAGAGAGAGAGGGGGGGGACTGAGAGAGAGAGAGAGAGAGAGAGAGAGAGGGGGGGCTGAGAGAGAGAGAGAGAGAGAGAGAGAGAGAGGGGCTGAGAGATAGAGAGAGAGAGAGGGGGCTGAGAGAGGTGGACAGAGGGCGGCCTGAGAGAGAGGGGGGGCTGACGGGGGGTGAACTGACAGACAAGGGGGGGTGAGAGAGACACCCCTAGCCCGGTCCCTATCCACAGTTCCTCCTCTGCCCCCCTATCCTAGTCTGTATATGCAGGTAGGTCTGTGTCAGTGTATGGTACCCAGTACCTTCTTGATCCGGGAGATGCTCTGCTGCTCCTTTCAGCAGCTCCCTTGCAGCTTGTGCCTCCCACCCGTCCTTGTCCTCCAGGCCTCACTGACTGCTGAGGCTTTGGGACTCCGGGATGCTTCGGCATGCCACTTCGGGTGCCAAGGAGGTTGAGAAGCTCTTCTCTCTCCTGGGCTCCCAGCTGCCCTTGGTGTTCATCTTCCACACGGACGCAGCCTCCTTCTGCGGGGCCACCCACTCACATTGTGGAGATGCCCGAAGGCAGGAAGATTATGGCACATGGAAGGCTGGAAGACTATGGCACATGGAAGTCAGGAAGGAGGGATCACTGGCACATGGAAGGGAGGAAGGAAGGACCACTATGGCACATGGAAGGCAGGAAGGAGCACTATGGTACATGGAAGGCAGGAAAGAAGGATTACTATGGCACATGGAAGGCTGGAGGAGTATGACACATGGAAGGCTGGAAGACTATGGCACATGGAAAGCAGGAAGACTATGGCACATGGAAGACTATGGCACATGGAAGGCTGGAAGAGTGCGGCACGTGAAAGGCTGGAAGAGTATGGCACGTGGAAGGCTGGAAGAATATGGCACATGGAAGGCTGGAAGACTGGCACATGGAAGCCTGGAAGACTAGCACATTTAAGAAAGAGAGAGAGGGGAGAGATCACTTACCCAGGGCTGCATTGTTTTCAAAGGCACAGGCAATGACATCAGGCAGGATCACTGTCTGCTTTGAAATCTTCTGCCCACACCCCATTCCATTTGAGAATTATGATTCCTTTGGGCCACGTTAATGACTGATATGCATTCCCCCCTCATTACTGCCTTAAAGGCTTCCCAAACTATAGGTTGGGATGCCCTCCCCCGTGCATAAAAAGAATAATACGTAGCATGCAAAAGTCAGCATAGAGCTTTATAGCTTTAAGACATTAAATTACCAAGGCTCTTTTGTGTTTGTCATCAAGATCTCTAACATTCCACAAGACCAGCCTGATATCCATAGTCATTGGTCAGTTTTTAAATATTACCTTTTAGTAGTAACATTTTTGAATATAAAACAACAGGATGTTGGAGAGACAGCATGGGTGGTATGCCGACAGTACTGGACTCAACAAAAAAGTAGAAAAATAACAGATTCTACGTAAGAAAACATGCTTGCCATTATACTAGACAACATAACAAAACTCCCCAATGGGGAAAACCTTACTAGTATGTAACCTAAATCCCAGAACTCACAACCTAGCTTTACAGGAGCTCAAGTGCGCTGATCGATTGTCCAACAGTCCTCAATGACACACTGGCTTCTGTAAGAGAATCCACACATCCCAGGAGAATATGGTAAGTCACCCACATGTCCTCCTGACTAGAGGAAATCTTTGCGTACCTAAAGAATGGCTGTTGGAGTGCAGTTTGTAAGGAGGGAGAAAGAGTTCAATGCCAGGATACGTCCAGGGCAATAGAGAGAATTCTCCAGAAGTTAAGTAGTGAAAGCCAACATGAAGAGAGAGAATTTTGTAATACAACTAAAACAAGGTAGGCAAAAGTCCACCTTAGCGGATAGTCCAACCATTCGCTAGCCTCCTGTGGTGAATCGAAGAACTTTACTGAGCCTCGGTACCGAACCCTAAGTCTGTTAGGGTAAAGCATAGTAAATTGGAGGCCTTTATCTCCCACCGGCTTACAGACATTGGTGAATGAGCAACGTTTTAGGTGAAATTTCGGGAGATGGCATTACTTTGGCATGCTAATATTGTAGCTCTGGGTGTTTGCAAGCTTTTGCAAGGATTGAATCTCTATCACGATAGTTAAAAAAATTATGCAGAAAGGGCCAGGGTGGAGAACCTGTAGGCTGATTGCCTGTGGGCCCGCTCCACCTCATAGGTTGGGGGTAAGTCCCCCAGGACCAGTAATTGCTTTAAAAAGCCTCTGCAAAGATGGCTGGGCAGAAGCCCTCAGCCCCATCTGGCAACCTCACCACTCTGACATTATTATCCATTCTATTGTTCAGAGATCTGACCAGTTCCTGAAGATCTACCAGCTGAGCTATGTGGGAGGTGGTAGTGTCCTCCACATCAGAGATTCTTTCTTCCACTGTGGTGAACTGGATCCTGATCATGTCCAAATCATAGCAGATCAGCATGCAGTCAGAGGCCAAGTGATCTATGCAAAGCATCAAGGCAGCTTTATATCCATTGGTGACATCCAGAATCGGCTTGGTGATGGCCACTGCCTCTGTCTCTGCAGCTGGAGAAGTGCTGAGATTGGATGATGGCCTTGGATGGCCGTTCCCATCTGTGCAGCAGTACCAGCCCAGCCAGGGTGTGCAGAAAGAGGAGGAGGTCAATATGGCGGAGTCTAAAATCTGGCCTCTCGCAGACTGATGTGGCCAGGGCTCAGCAAGTACCTTTGCCTTGCCTTTCACCGCCACATACCACTCGTTCAAAGCTACAGAAGCACAAATGCAGGTTAAAATTACTGGATATCAGGCAGATGTAGGGCAACAGACCAGATTTTGGAAGGATGAAGCAGAGCTCCTGAGAAGTGTGACCAATCCCGCTCTCATCCCAGTTACGCCGCCTTCACTTGAGTATGCATACTTATGGAAAGATTTTTTAGCAGTTGCATAATACCTGTCCATCTTACCACCATATAATCCACTTCATTTAAAAGAAAAAAAAAGATTATATTTTTTTAACCTGCTATTTTATATTCCCTCTTATTATATATAGACAATCTTTGTTTTAGAAGTTAACATTTATTAGATAACAAAAGTTTCCTGGAGAGCTATGAGTTAACACAGCTTACTTTGCTCCCTTTGTTTAAAATGTTTGACTGGGCTGTCTAATAAGGGAGTAGTTACTGCTTTGTTTCAGCACAGAGAAAGCAATGGGGTTGAATTAGACCTGTTCACGCTTGAGCGTTTTTCAGCTTGATTCTCAGAAAGGCTCAACAAGCAAAATCCCATTCATTTCAATGGTTCCTGTTCACATTTGAGCTTTTTGCCGCCTGTAGCAGAATGCCTGTCGCTCAAAAAAGTACATGAGCTAATTTTCAGGCAGGTTTGAGCATTTTTGTCCCCATAGATTTGAATGAAAACACCTTTAAAAACACAACATGAGCATTTTTTCAAGCGACTTTCTGCTCAAACAGCAGCTCTCCACCCCTTTTAGTTGCAAAATGCTTATAAGATTTGCAAATCTACAAAAAAAAAAAATGCTCAAAAAAGCTTGAAAAAAACCCTGAAAACACTTAGCCAAGTGTGAATACAGCCTTACTAAGGCTGCTTTCACACTGGAGCGGTGGGGGCGCTGGCGGTAAAGCGGCGCTATATTTAGCGCCGCTTTACCGGCGTTTTAGCGGCGCATTGCGGCCGCTCGCGGGGTGTTTTTACCCCCCGCGAGCGGCCGAAAAAGGGTCAATACCGCCCGCAAACCGCCGCTATTGCGGCGTTTTGCGGGCGGGTTCGGCGCGCTCCCCCATTGTTTTCAATGGGAACGGGCGCTATAGGAGCGGTAAATATACCGCTCCTATAGCGAGCCAAAGATGCGGCTTGCAGGACATTTTTGAGCGTCCTGCAAGCGCACCGCTTCAGTGTGAAAGCCTCGGGCTTTCACACTGAAGGAACAGCAACAGCTGTTTCGGGTCGGTTTGCAGGCGCTATTCTTAGCGCAATAGCGCTTGCAAACCGCCCCAGTGTGAAAGCAGCCTAAAACTGGAGAACTGAAAATCTGTTGCAACTCCGCATAGAAACCAATTAGCTTCCAGGTTTTTTTTTTTGTCAAAGCTTAATTGAACAAGCTGAAGTTTGAAGCTAATTGACTACCATGCACAGCTGCACCAGATTTTGCCCGCTGAGCAAGCGGATATCCACGGGGCGGATCTGCACTGATCCGCCCCGCGTGAAAGAGCCCTTAGTAAATCAACTCCAATATGTATTACTTGTGAAAAGAAGACTATAGCTCTACCTTTTGGCTGGATATAATTCAAATATTATCATCTGATATTTCATATTACCATTTTATGTATTTTTTTAGTCCTAAATGTAATAAATAAAGAAAATGCATAGAAAAACACTTTACATTTCCTTTAGGGCCTCAAGTATGAACTATCTAATAAAAGAACAGTTGGTGTTTCCCATAGGTGTACACAGCCTGTTGCTTTATGCTGTGCACACCAAAGCTCAAACACAAACTCAAATGTGTGTATGTATATTCATATACTGTATATATACAGAGTCTTCCTTGTGGCACACACTGGCACATGATCTCCCTGCCTGCAGATTCAGAGTGAAAGAGAAATACTTCCACACTTCTCATATAAGCAGAGCCCCTCAGTGGGAGATCTTTCTCATCCCCCCACTAGCACACAAAGCTCTATTGCAAATGTGAACGGGATCATTAGGATGTGCCCAGGCACATCCAGCAAACCCTGTGCGCACGCCTATGGTGTTTCCCTTTGTTATTGGGTGGGAAATACAAAAAGTCCCTTAGTGATTATCAGGTAGCTTTAATGAAGTCCAGATCTTCAGCAAAAGCCTCCAGGTATCTGTAGATTTGCATATAGAGGTTCCTAGCAGACGTTGAGCCAGGAATATTTTCTTAAACATTTTTCTAGGGGTTGCATGAGACAAGATGCTCACATCACCTACTGGACTACACAACTTATAGATAAAGATGTCTCATATCTAGTGATTTACGGGCCTCTCCTTACCTATAGATTGAATATGAATTTATTCTAAATTTGTGGCTGTGACAAAGTATAAATGGCTCTACACTCTTTTCTGTTATTCTCATTCTCTTGTTTACATGAGTATAGTGAATCTTTGCTCCTCCATTCCATTATTTGTATCTTCTCCACAGGATTTTGAGAAGGCCCTCTCCTTTCCATTTAAGTCAGCTGAACTGGTTAACAACTATGGGAAAGGCTGGAGTCTGAAATACAGAGTAATGAGTCAATACCATATGGCCATGGCATATTGCAAGCTCGGTTGTTTAACAGATGCTTGAAAACGAGAGAACGGGAGTTTTAGGGACTTTAAGGAGACCTAGACCTGGTAAGGTCAGGTATGTCCATCCCTATGGGACTTTACATGAAATTATGGCCCGGTGAGGTCAAGTATTTCCATCCCTTAATATGTTGAAAAAGAGGGGAATGGGGGATTTGGGACTTTATATGAAGCACGGAAAAGCAAATAGGTAGTAAGGCTGAACAAGGGAATTTTATTGGTATATAAAAATTGGTAAACATACATATACTGTTATTGTCAAGGTGGTTAGTAAACACAGTAACAATATCCATAATGATAATACAGTTGTCTCAAAAAGTGGCGACTGATATCACATAATAAAACTTTAAGCATGATAAAACAACAGTAGACAATTGTCATAAAATTCCATAGTTCCAGCTATATTGAGAAGAGATAAATGGATAATTGTAAAATATTATTTGCCGGACCTAAGGCCTCGCTGAACCTGTGAGGGTAGTGATGGTATCGTAGCTTGGAGATCTCGATATGTCTAAAAATAAAACACGGCATTATACAGCTCTACGCGTTTCGTGGCTGACACGCCACTCGTCAGGAGCATGCGCGTGGTAAACTAGAAAAAATATTAATAAAAAATAGTAATCAGTAATTGCATAGTATACAAGGGTGAGGTAATACCCAGAGTGACACCGAAATGTCTACTTACTATCGGTAAATTTTCAGTCAAGGTGTGATGGCAGAGCGCCGAAGGCATCGAGGAACAACCCCACCCCGGGGGCCCAGGTGGACCGCCCAGCAGAGGCGCACAGGCAAACACAGACCCGGGCGGGCATGGAACTACGAGGCCTATATGTGAAGGTAGAAATTGGTAGAAGTGAAGTTATGGTCATTGGAGTGACTGAGAAAATAGAAAAGTGAGGGAAATTGCAGTGGTGGTGAGGAGAGGAATTGTGGTGAGTAGGGAAATTCAGAACGATAACCAGTGAGTAGGGAAATTCAGAACGATAACCCAAGATCTCCAAGCTACGATACCATCACTACCCTCACAGGTTCAGCGAGGCCTTAGGTCCGGCAAATAATATTTTACAATTATCCATTTATCTCTTCTCAATATGGCTGGAACTATGGAATTTTATGACAATTGTCTACTGTTGTTTTATCATGCTTAAAGTTTTATTATGTGATATCAGTCGCCACTTTTTGAGACAACTGTATTATCATTATGGATATTGTTACTGTGTTTACTAACCACCTTGACAATAACAGTATATGTATGTTTACCAATTTTTATATACCAATAAAATTCCCTTGTTCAGCCTTACTACCTATTTGCTTTTCCGTGCTTCATATAAAGTCCCAAATCCCCCATTCCCCCCTTTGTTTAACAGATGCAATGGACTGTTGCGAGGTAGGACACCTGTACCATGTAACTTGCTCCGTGGATAACAATATAGAAGCCATTCTTTATGCCAACACATTCAGTGTTAAAGGGCCAGCCCATGCAAAATTTAAGTTTTAGTTGTATTCAAGTGGTATGATATTCCAAGTAGGAGAACCTGGTGGGCTAAAGTATGCCCTTGTTTCTTATATATGTTGGATTCTCCAACAGTGAGATATCCTTGTGATAATTCCCAACCCCTGGTTCTGTCCACCTGGGAATTTCAGGTATTTCCATCTACCTTACTGTGCCCCATCCCCTCCTATTACATTCCCCATAATATTCATAAATCCAGCAGCCGTTGTGGGTGCCCCTCATAAAGGCTTCAGAAGGTGGGTAGAAGTTGGAGAGTTAAAGGAGTTGTAAAGTCTCAAGGTTTTTCACCTTGATGCATTCTATGCAGTAAGGTGAAAAACCTTCTGTACTGCAGCAGCCCCCCAGAGCCCCCCTTTTCCTTACCTGAGCCTGATCGTTTCAGTGTCGAGGACAAGCCCAGCAGCTCCAGCCGCTCTCTTGGGTCCTTATTGAATAGATTGATAGCAGCAAGAGCCCTGCCTACAGTCACCATGCTTGACTGTAGGCAAGACACACTTGTCTTTGTACTCCTCACCTGGTTGCCACGACACATGCTTGACACCATCTGAACCAAATAAGTTTATCTTGGTCTCATCAGACCACAAGACATCCTCCAGTGATCCATTTCCTTGGTCTGCTTGTCTTCAAACTGTTTGTGGGCTTTCTTGTGCATCATCTTTAGAAGAGGCTTCCTTCTGGGACAACTGCCATGCGGACCAATTTAATGCAGTGTGCAGTGTATGGCTTGAGCACTGACAGGATGACACCCCCACCCCTTCAACCTCTGCAGCAATCCTGGCAGCACTCATACTTCTATTTCTCAAAGACATTTGTGACGTCGGCACATGCAGGGGACTGCACGGTTTAGGAGATATCCAGGGTAGCTACAGCCTTATTATAGGGTAGCTTAAAGTTGTTGTAAAGGGTTTACAAACACTTTAAGGTGGTAATTAAACTCACTTGGTGCCTTATCTGCATTAAATTAGCCTCAGAACCTGTGTAATTCGTAATGTGTTCAGTTTTAAAGGGATGAGGTGGCAACCCTAGGTGGGCTGGAGTCATGGTTGCATTGTGTTGGCATAGCCTTCGATATGGGTATGTGGGCACAGATACCTGGATTTGATAATGTTTCTGTAATTATTGCTTTTGGCTGTATATATGTTGGTGCAGACATTATTATATTGTCTTGTTTTTTGTCAGGGCTGGGCTCAGCCCTTCCTTCTCTGAGCTGGCCGCTCAGCTGTCGGCTAATTGCCAGCTCCTATCTCTCCACAGTTACTCAGTTGTTGATGATATCCTGCTCATCAGTCCTGCCTACTTAAGCTGTTTAGCCCAGAGGATCTCTGCCTTCGCCTTAGTCGACATCACAGAGACGCTCTCCTGCATTCCTGTTATAAGACTTGCTTGGCTGACATCCCTTCTGGCTCTTGATCCTGCTTACTGTTTTACTACGCTCATCTCGGGCTCCCTGATGTTTGGCTTGTCTGACTATCTGTTCTGGTGCCTGAACTCTGGCTATGTTCTATTTACTTTTATTATTAAACAAGTGTGATTTAACTGTACTTCTGTCTCGATCTGATTTCATGGTTTCTGACAGTTTTGGACTGTTATAATATCTGTTTAATTCAATAAATATTTTCCTGATTTAAAAAAGAAAGGCAGAATGCCTGGGTGAATGTTTAGCTTCAGAATAAGGCAATTATTTAAAAAAATGTGTTTCTTTCTTTACTTATGTAGACCTATTTTTGGGGATTGTGAGAAATGGCCCTCCCCAAACAGGATATTGCTCTAAACCTACAGGTAAATAAGAGAACCAGAAGCTTCGCTAAGTAGAAGAGTTGGATTGATAATAAAGTTGTCAGTGCCTCCACCCAGGACAGTGAACAGAGGGGATTCCCTTCTTGGTAAATTAACCAGTATGATCTACTAAAAGTAAATGGGAGCAGAAGAAGTACTGCAACCAGCATATAGCATTAACCATAAGCATATAGATGCGCATCAGTATAATACGATTTTTATAATTAATCATAGTATAAGCACACCCAATGTACAAACAGGTATTATCAACCTGATAGGAGTCCTGGTGGAATTGTGTACATATACCCGGGTATATATAGTTATTAATAGAGATACCTCCAGATGAATGTTTCAGCAAAGTCCAGTCGCAGAGGATTATGTGGCATCTACCTTTGTGTTGGAGACCTGAAGACAAGACCTGTGGTGATGAGGAGACCCCCCCGGCTGTTATCCAACCAACCTGGAATGCAGTCCTGGGCACGTGAGCATCAGAACTGGACCATGCAGCTATGGAAGAAGGTGGCCTGGTCTGATGAATCATATTTTCTTTTACAACATGTGCATGGCTGGGTGAATGTGCATCACTTACCTGGGGAATAGATGGCACCAGGATGCAGGATGGAAAGAAGGCAAGCCGGTGGAGGCAGGATGATGCTTTTAGCAATGTTCTGCTGGGAAACCTTCCTGACATTTATATGGAAGTTTACTTTGACATGTACCTCCTACTAAATCATTGGATATAGGATAATGCGCCATACCACACTGCAAAAATGGTTCAAGAATTGTTTGAGAAACACAACAATGAGTTTGAGGTGTTGCCCTGGTCTCCAAATTCTCCAGTTTTTAATCCATTGAGTATCTGTGGAATGTGCTGGAAAAACAACACCATGCAACTTATAAGACTTAAAGGATCTGCTACTGACAGCCTGGTGTAAAATACCACAGCCTAGCCTGTAGTGGAATCCATGCCACGACAGGGACTGTTTTGGTGGCAAAAGGGGGGCCTACTCAGTATTAGCTTGGTCATCATAATGGTATGGCTGATCTGTGTATATATAAGCATACATTCAATTGGAGCATTACTATTCCTCTATGTGACAATAAAGTCACACTAATATAATTTAAGGTTAATCAACCCCCATGTATTTACAGGTGTAAATATATGGGGGTGTGCAAATTACTTTAGAGGTGTGTTGGGAAATATTACAGGAAAATTCAATTTTAGTGTGTGTTATTTTTACAATTTATTACCCCCCAAAAAAACAATACATATACTGTATATGTATCCAAATTTGCTACCAAATTAAAGCCCCATCCGTCCCAAATAATGGAAGTATAATACAATAGGTTAGGCTAAAAACACTAAAATGTATGTGTGGAATGGAAACATTGTCAAAAGGAAGGAATACTCTGATACTCAAAGGGGTTTAGAGAGAAAAAGGTCTGGGGACTCAAATGGTTAACCATGCCTCTTTAGGCCCATCCCACTTTAAGCCCCTCCTACTTTAATCAAATCATTACTTTCTATAAGGTGCCAAAAGGTGCTACATGTATTTTACAATCCTAGTAACACCCTGGATCGAAAGAAGTTGTAAAGGGTTTTTTTTTTTATTAAAATACCAAACATGTTATACTTACCTTACCAATACCATTGCACAGAGCAGCCTGCAACCTTCTCTCCTGAGGTCCAATGCCAAAGGTCTTAGCTCCTCCTCTTCTCTGTGTTCCACTATAGCAAGCCATTTCCTATAGTGTCACAGCTGCAGACTCGCTCCTGAGCCAGGCTGTGTGTGTGTCCATTGACACACCAAGTGCGGCTTGGCTCTGCCACTTGCTCCCTCCTCACAGAATCTGAATGACAGCAGAAGGAGCCAAAATGATTAAGAACCTGTCAGGTACACAGATAAAACTATTTGCACTGCTAGCTATAAAGACTGGGTTCAGGCTATGCAAATACTACAACTGGCCACATGCTGCTTCAGAGCCAGTGGAACTAAATATTTTCAACTCATGTGACATTTTTGTTTACACTCTGGAACACCTGAAAAAACTCAGCCTCATTAGCCTAGTTCCAGTCTGGACATTACATTCTCCTTTGGGTGTAGGTGGACCTAAAGTTCACGTAGTACCTGTGTGTCAGGAACATTGTACCAGATGTTAGATTTATGCACATGTGCATAGGCATGCTAATGTTTAAAGATAAATCCTGTCTTCTCTCCTGAACTTGTGCCTGACTTTTGTTACTGAATTGACTTCTGTCTGACCTTGCGTTTCCCTTGTCTGCCAGTAGTTGCGGATTACCTTCTCTACCTACTTGAGCCTAGACTTCTAACCTAGACTTGCTGATTTTGTACCTCACTGCTTGCACGTTGCTGACCTTTGGCTGTTCCTGGCTTTGATTCTGCTCACTATCTGGTGCTTCATTGCTTGCCTGTATCTGAACTTGCTTAATCTTTAATTTATAACCAGTAGTACTCATGCACTTCTGATACCAGCCCTTCTAAGTTCTAGTTCTAGCCACCAGTTCCTACACCTAAGCACCTGTGCCCTTCCAGGGTGCTCGGATTAAAGTGGCCATCCTTTTATGCCATGCTGCTAAATAATACTGTATGTGCCATGCACTGAACCAGTTCCAATAAACTTGTCAGGCTCTCTTTTATAAATGCATCAGGGAAGCATGATTATATTATGATTATTTTTATTTTTTTGTCCACTCAGAAGTACTGTATACAATATACCAGCCGGGATGTATGATTGATGATATGTTTATGTTATGCAAGTTCTACATGATGTATGAATAAAACACATAAACCAACTATTGTGACATTGTTTACAGTTTACTGCTAATGAATAGAATTACATTGCATATTTCCATTCACTTTTAAAATGGAAGTCTTCCAAACTCAAATTCTACTTCTATTCCTTTTAGGTGTTAAAAACTTAAAGAAAGGCAAAAATAAAAGTTTCATGTTGTTCCTTTTTTGTATTTAAACGATTTCTAAAGTAATGTAATTGTAAACAATATTTTTTTTTAAATATAAGATTAAAAAAGATGTTACACTTACCTCCTCTTCTGGGGTCCCCCACTGATGCATTTCTCTCCTTCTTCCTCTGACACCCGTGTAGGCATGCTCCTGAGCAGAGCTGTGTGCATCTATAGACACACACACACACAGGGCAGCGCAGACACAATCCCCCTCTCCCCTCTCACATGATTTGACTGACAGCAGCCGGAGCCTGCCTGTATCTCCTGTGAGAAGAGGAAGAGAGAAGAGCGGTGTTGTAGACGGAACAGCGTTGGATCGGTAGGGGAGCCAGGTAAGTGTTTAGGGAAGGGGGAGGGGAGGACAGGTAATGAGGCTTATTTTACACCGTTTGTAAGGTTGAATAAAAACACTAGTCCCTCCAGTTCAACCTGCATTGAATGCCTTAAGGTAAAGAATGCTTAGACTGTAGAAATACTTTTTCTAACTGTGCTATGTAACCCATAGTAATTTTTTATGTAAAATTTTAATTATGTATACCACCCTAAAATCGGGCTAATAGTGGTAGTAAAAAAAATGTGAAAAACTTTACAATTTAATTTAATTTCCCATTTAACAGTTGTGGTGTTAGGGTGATTATACTCATGCGGCCAATGCCTTTTCCAATTAGTTATGCCAATTCAAGCTTCATTTTAGGGTGTGGCAGCCCACTTTTATTAAAGCAGAAGTAAACCCATTCATAAAACTGTTTAATTTATGGCACATGCCGGAAATGTAACACTCCCATTGGTTGTGCTCTCAACCAAACTGCCAACCCATCCATGTCATAACTGATCACATGTTCAGCATCATGGCAGTTGTAGATTAAACAGAGGCAACAATGGCAGCTTCCTTGGCTGAAAATGATAGGGGGGTTTATTTACACTTTAAGCAAAACAGAGCAGTTCACATATAAATCAGTCACCCACGCAGGGTTTTCCACCATCAACATAAAAAGTCCACTGGAAATACCAGCACCACCGCTGCTCTCCTTACAAGTCCCTCTGACTGTGTTGCCCAGCTCTCCTGGTTCACTTGGCTCATGCCTGGTTCACTTGGGTCAATTCGCCTTTCGTCGCAGCACCCTGCTGCATGGCTCATTCCTGGCCTCTGGATAGGGGTTCACCTGACACCCCAATAGGAGCCCACCTGACTCCTGGGAAAAGACCTATTGTCTCCTGGCTGTGGCCCCTCTGATCCCTGTGTGATACCTCCTGTCTCCAATATGGGCAATGTCTTCAAACTGAGAACCCTAAGCTATCCTCAGGCTTGAGTATTTATTGATAAAAACCAGCCTAGGGCATTATCCTCAAAGATCCTTTATTATTAGTATAAAAGGGTAATAGGTCACAAACCAACATACATACAAGCAAGCTTGTCAGAAAAAATCTCCAGCCTCAAACCTCCGGTACGTCAAATCACACAGAAGGACAACCTGGGTTCAAAAGGCTAATGCGTTTAGAGTGACTTCACCTCTTTCTCAGAGCCACTGTCATTTGAATGTGTCTTTTACACACTGGTCTATGAATTTGTATATCCTGTTGTAGATGAGGGATATGTCTCTTTCCGTCCTTGTCTCTATGCATCCTCTCTGAGTGTGAGACTCTCGTTTCTTCCATAGGATAGGGAGAAATACGAAGTGATGTGGGTGTTTTTTATTTCTTGCACCGTCAGTTCTTCGATTTTTCATCCTTTCGTGAGGTATGTATTATACAGGTACTCCTCACTTAACGACCGGTTTCCGTTCCAACGACCAGGTCGTTAAGATAATTGGTTGTTAAATGACGAGCCACAAGTAATAAATATTTTATGAAAAAGGGAATACAGCGCTGACACCCCAAAATATTAGTAGCAGCCAGCACTGCAAAAGATGAATTTGGACAGATACATATTTTAAAATATGCGCAGCGCTAAAGTGAAAAAGTCTCCATGTCTATAAGACAATATGTGCAACAACGTATGCCCAATGATTCACTAAGGCTTGTGGTGTATATATACCAATGTGATGGAACTTCCACGCCTCTTACTCCTGGTCAGAATGGGAGATGATCCCTCCGTCCCTTGGATGGCTCAATGTAGTAATGACAGGTCAGGACTGGCAGTCTCAAGCAAAGGGTGGACTCAGTCTTCCTTATGCACTCATACTGTATAACCAAAAAAGGTAAGTAAAATCAATATTTTAAGCATTCTTAACTACTCTACTGTATTGTGAAAAAAAGGTCTAAACACAAAACTTCAAATCAATAATATTGTTTTAATTTGCATAAGTACAGAACACAAATGAAAATAAATTCTGTACTGCACAGTACAATATAATGATGTATTGCGCATCAATCGGGTGGGGAAAGCTGGTCGTAAGTTTGAGTGGTCGTTAAACAAATAAATCTTAAAATGAGGAGTATCTATATTTCTGTATGATGAATAAATGTTTATGATAAATTATATGTTTTTTGTATATTTTATTATAGACATTGAACATTGAACAATTGGACATTGTATGTTCCATGTCCTTTTAAAATAGGGGCAAGTGGATCCTGCGAAGCACCTTATCTATGCGAAATGTGTTGATCCACCAAGCTCTATGGTTCCTGAACAACTGGAGGGCCAAAGTTTGGAGACCCCTGATGTAGAGTAAATGTCTATTAAGGATATGGTCTTTTAATATGGTTTTAAGTGTATGAATAAAACTGTATCTGGTTTTAAATTTTATGTGTTGTAATTTGAGTGGCACAAACAATATCCCCCTACTCCATTTTCCTGTTAGATAGGTTGGAGGAGTTTTTCTGGTTTCTAATATATACATTTGGTGGATAGTGTCCATTTTTGTTAACACAATTCTTCTACCCGGGCATATACAGTCTCTGAAAAACGTGAGCTTGTACAACAGTGTAGATTGGCTGTTCCCTCAAAAAACTTAACACACAGCCATTAATTCTAAACTGCTGGCAACATAAGTGAGTATACCCCTAAGTGAAAATGTCCAAAATGTCAATATTTTGTGTGCCACCATTATTTTCCAGCACTGCCTTGGGCATGGAGTTCACCAGAGCTTCACAGGTTACCACTGGAGTCCTCTTCCACTACTCCATGACGACATCACAGAGCTGGTGGATGTTATTGCGCTCCTCCACCTTCCATTTGAGGATGCCCCACAGATGCTCAATAGGTTTTAGGGCTGGAGACATGCTTGGCTGGTCCATTACCTTTACCTCAGCTTCTTTAGCAAGGCAGTGGTCATCTTGGAGGTGTGTTTGGGGTCGTTATCATGTTGGAATACTGCCCTGCGGCCCAGTCTCCGAAGGGAGGGGGATCATGCTCTGCTTCAGTATGTTACATAGTTACATATAGTTACATAGTTAGCTAGGCTGAAAAAAGACACAGTCCATCCAGTTCAACCCTAAAAAAATAAAAAAAAAAAAAAAAAATATCGTACAATCCAATATACCCAATTCTATACACACAGTTGATCCAGAGGAAGGCAAACAAAAAAAAAACCCCAGCAGAGCATGCTCTAATCTGCTACAGCAGGGGGGGAAAAATCCCTTCCTGATCCCCAAGAGGCAATTGGATTTTCCCTGGATCAACTTTACCTATAAATGTTAGTACCCAGTTATATTATGTACATTTAGGAAAGTATCCAGGCCTTTCTTAAAGCAATTTACTGAGTTAGCCAGAACCACCTCTTTTCCTCCAGACGTAAAGAGTGCCCCCTTGTCCTCTGTGTTACTCTGTTACAGTACATGTTGGCATTCATGAGTTCCCTCAATGAACTGTAACTCCCAGTGCCAGCAGCACTCATGCAGCCCCAGACATGACACTCTCACCACCATGCTTGACTGTAGGCAGGACACACTTGTCTTTGTACTCCTCACCTGGTTGCTGCCACACACACTTGACACCATCTGAACCAAACAAGTTTATCTTGGTCTCAACAGACCACAGGACATGGTTTCATTAATCCATGTTCTTAGTCTGCTTGTCTTTCCACAAACTGTTTGCTTTCTTGTGCATCATCTTTAGAAGAGGCTTCCTTCTGGGATTGCAGATGACCCCCCACCCCTTCAAACTCTGCAGCAATGCTAGCAGCACGTATACATCTATTTTCCAAAGGCAACCTCTGAAAACGACGCTGAGCACGTGCGCAACTTCTTTGGTCGACCATGGTGAGGCCTGTTCTAAGTGGAACCTGTCCTGCTAAACCACTGTATGGTCTTCTTGACCACCATGCTTCAGCTCAGTTTCAGGGTATTGGCAATCTTCTTATAGTCTAGGCCATCTTTGTGTAGAGCAACAATTCGTTTTTTCAGATCCTCAGAGAGTTTTTTTGCCATGAGGTGCCATATTGAACTTCCAGTGACCAATATGAGAGAGTGAGAGCGATAACACCAAATTTAACACACCTGCTCCCCATTCACACCTGAGACCCTGTAACACTAACGAGTCATATGACACTGGGGAGGAAAAATGGCTAATTGGGCCAAATTTGGACACGTTCATTTTTTTTTGCCAGCGGTTTAGACATTAATGGCTGTGTGTTGAGTTATTTTGAGGGGACAGCAATTTTACAAGCTGTACACTCACTACTTTACATTGTAGCAAGTGTAATTTCTTCATTGTTATCACATGAAAAGATAATAAAATATTTACAAAAATGTGAGGGGTGTACTCACTTATGTGAAATACTTTATATATATACACATATATATTACACACACACACACACACACACACACACACACAAAGATAATCCATCCATTTTGTGCATTATTCAGCAGGTGTAGGCTGTCCGTCGATAATCTATTTCCTCATGAAAAAAAGTTATATCTGTTTGGTAATGATCAATCTACGTTATACAGAACTATAAATTGTATTCTATACTAAACAGATTTATTGAATTGTATCAGATGCACTGTGATGTGGTTTCAGTTATGGAAAAGATTTATTACACTGTCATGATCATGTCATGTATTTGATTTTTTGGGGCATGCAAAAACTCTAGTCCATTGAATACGTGAACACTGAGTGTTTATTGCATCATAAGCTTCTTGACAAACTCCATTCAGATCAGTTGGCCTGAACTGAGTTTTTCTAAGTGTCCAGATCAGCTATGGCATTTATTCATAATCAAATCCTCAGGAGCAGAATTTCTTTTGTTAGGTGTCCTGATGGGATATGGGCCTTATCCTACAGCTCAAGAAAACACTCTATCTTACTTGGATTTTGTGAAGTCATTTAAGGTAAGAACTTTCATTCGACTTTATCTCCCGTTCCCCACCCCTTGTATCTCTCTCTCTCCTCCTCTCTCTCTCTCTCTCTCTCGATAACACTGGGAATCATTCCATCAACACTCTTGCAATGTGTCAGATTAAGAATAAATCCTACATTTTGGCACACAACTTATTTTCCTTATTATTTTACTCCATTAAAAGTTGCATTGTCGAAATGGTAACACAGTAGCATGTGTTTATGTTATACGGTGTTGTCCAACCATTGTTTGATAATTGGTGTAAATATGAATGTTGAGAAGAGACAAACTGGCTTTATTAAATATAATTGTGATAATGTTTTAACTAATTTTTTTTATAAATGTTTTTAAGCATGAGCTTTTAAACCTCAGTTATGAAAAATTTCCTAAATTTTAGTACAGCAAAGTTCACAGAGTCAAAGGAAAAGATCCATAAGCTGCAAATCATGAAGCAGACCAATGTGCATGACGTGAGATGAATGGCAGCCTCAGCCCGGACTCCAGCCAGTCCAGGAGAAAAACGTATGGCTTATGGATATTTTCCTGAGACATTGCTGCAGCTTGGAGCTAGGACAAGCTCCTGTCCCTGCCTGCACTCACAGCATACTAGTTGGACTTTACATCTCTTCCTGAGCGGCACATAAATTTTGTCTTTTTTGGGTCAAAGTCCATAGAGACCATACACTTATATTAGTTTATACCACCTTTTTTATTTCCATATCCCAAGAATACCATAGTAACCCTGTCCATGGAACAAGGTGACAGTACAATGAAGATATCCACTCAACGGCCGCTACATTAGGTACACCCTCCTAGTACAGGGTTGGCCCCCCTTTTGCCTCCATTGCCTTCTGCCTTAATTCTTTGTGGCATACATTCAACAAGGTGTTAGAAACATTCTTTAGAAATTTTGTAGTGATCTAATATATCGTTCGTAGATGGTATGTAGTTAATAAAAGTATTTCTCCGCAGCAAAACCCGATTCTCCAGAGAGAAGCACTTTATTGACTTCTAAAACAGAACAGTCTTACAGATGATAAAAAATCCAACAGAGTTCATATGACAAGGAATATCTTCCCTAGACTTGTGCCTTCATGACCACAGACCCTTCTCTGAGATCATTTTTCTTAGACTGCATGACAGCCTGACTGTCTTCTCAAATACTGGTCTGACACTGGGGGGGGGGGTGTCAACCAAATGTTTACCATGAATACCCCCCTCAATTCTAATTACCATCAGTAAATACTCCCTTTGAAATGTTCATCTAGGTTAAAAGGCCATTCCTCACACACACACAACTTGCATAATATTTACACATCAAAGGGTAACAGATAACATTGTCAACTGATATCTAGCCTGGTCACTCTAATACTGTGTATGGAATATATATATATCCAATACATATATATAATACATACAATCCCACATAAATCGGCCAACACATTACAACATATACCCCCACTTGGGTCGTTCTAACTACTAGAACTGACCCATAAATCAAGCAACAAACATATCATTATGATTTGAGGTACTGGATGCTTTACAATGGCTCATATGAAATATAAAGTTGAAACTGGTTACATCTCTCTTCACCAGCCTCTAAAATATCCCCATGAAAAAGTCATTAGATAATATAGCTTTAGACCATGACTGGAAAAGGATTCGGTACACATCCGTGGCCCATATAGCTGCTAGGCCTTATTATATCACATCAAGATCTTGAATATTGCACAAAAACGAGCTGATGTCACAGTCCATTCTTCGATCTGACTTCATCACATCTCTCATTGAAAGTAAACTTGGTGTGCTTGGTGTGCTGGGAGCTCCGATCCACATAAATCCAGGATTCTCATCTCCAGGCTCAAGGTTTTCATTTTTTTTAAAGATGCTTTTGCACAAACACCAGCAAATCGTGAAATTCTACTTCCATCTTTATAGTAAGAAGAACCATCAATGTACCAGCACTCACTTTCAAGTTCAAAAGGTTTGGATACGGCAGAAAAAAACTGCTATTACTGTAATTTGTAATTTGCTGTAGGCCGACTCCTCATTGCCTCCACAATAGAGCAGTTACTTGAATCATTCAGTCCATAATTCCACCTGAATGGTATACCAATCTATATACCAATCTATAATCCATATATCCATATAATCCATATATAATCCCCCACTTTCAGATAGAATCAGCTTGACATCTTTATAGTATCAGATCTTCTATCCAGACAAAGCAGCAGAGGAAAATCTTGCCAGTAAAGTTATGTCTTTTTCATCCATATATGTCATAGCCTTTAGCATATTATCAATGACTGATTCAACAAAGTTTCAAATCATGACTGGAGTGATGAATTTCACTCACCCCTCTTATAAATTTAGGAAAACCACCCAACATACTATAATTTATGCTATGCCAAGCCATTGTGCAGCATCTCACCTTAGATGTCAAATATATTGATCAATATGCAATATGTAATATGCAACATGTAACATGTTATGTAACATGAAAATTATTTTAGGTTTAAATGTTTCGCTCTGGTTTTAAGATAAAGTTCAAGAAATTAAACATAATAAAATAAAAAAAAAAAAAAATAAAAAAATGGGAAAGGGTGAAAAATAAAAAATAAAAAATAAAAAATAGGGCTTGATGAATAAAAATGGGAAAGGGTGAAAAAAAAAAATAAAATATAGAGGAAAGTCCATTGTCCAAGTCCAAATAGTAAAAAAAAAGGGTCAATTGCTTGATGAATATTGAGAGAGTCCATGATATTGTTTATTCAGCGTTTCTCCCCCACTAGCCAGAAATTTCAGCTTGCAGTTCACATGCTATTCACATGCAGTATCTCCAATATCTGAAAGACAAAAACTCTCCAACAAAACTAATTAGCAAGGTCCTTAAACATTGTTTGAAGTTAAAACAAAGGACTATTTACACATCCCCAGGTTGAAACGAATCCACCCCCACTGCTAGAGAAGTGTTATTTGTATTCAAAAACAGATCTGGATAATGTAATCTGTTCAGCTGTTCCAGCAATGTGTAATGTTCCATTTTCATTTTATCATACTCAATCTTCAAGTGGTCATATTTCTGTTTTAACTGAGAAAACGGTATCCAGGCCTTAGACATTTTTTTATTATGATTTTGGTCAGCTCTGTTTTTCATATTGATATCACCTATATTTGACCTGGTGTTTCCTCTTTGTTTGTTATCATAAGACATTATCTTTTGATCTTTATGTTCAGTATTTGTCCTAAACAATGTGGCTAAATCAATTTTGACAGCTTGCTCATTTGACTTTCTCCATAAATTGTCTGCTTTCAACAATACGTCTTTTAAATCATGAGGATTTGGGGTAACTAGTAAAATATTTTGTCTAATATCTTCATGCAAAGCATGCAGAAATATACTCATATGTAACAAGCCACCATGCTCAAATGCAAGATTATTACTGACCAATAATTCCATAATGGCTGTTATCCTGTGTGACAGTTCGTAGGGAGATTCACTTTGCATTTGTTTGATCTTCCCATGAATAGTAACATCAGAACGCACACCATACAAAACACATAATAATTCCAGTAATATGTCCCTTGTCCTCATTGGCTTAGTACAGATCTGCTTAATTCTCACCCAAAGACTACTCCTTATAGAATGTTGTATAACTCGTTCTAAATCAGATGGGTTGAGATTGTACATATCTCTGACATTCTGCAAGTCACAAAACCATTTTAAAAATCTGTTTAAATCATGGCAGGGAATCATTCCTATTTCTTTAAGAATTGCATCTAATTCTTTTGGTTTCAAAGGCTTCATTACAAGCTGAACTTCACCTGTATTATTATTATTGTTATAAACTGTGGTGGTCTCAGTGGGTGCGGCTGGCAATGAATTATCAGATTTAATATGAGGTTCTGTTTCATTTGATAGAATGTTTGTATTTGTATTTTGCTGCAGATTGCTGAATCCACGATTTGATGCATATCTGCATTCCTGAGATCTCTTCTCTAATTCCATAATTCTTAATTTCAATCTCTCATTTTCCTCTGATAATTCATCACAACGTTTAGATTTCTCAAGCAGAGCTTCCCCAATGGTAATTGCATACAATTTTAAGTTTACAGTCTCAGATTCTGATTGGTTTTGTAACTCTGACAAACCTTGTTGCTATTATCAACTGCACTCTGTAACTGGGTAATTTCCTCAACCTTATCCTTCAAAGAACTTTCCATTGTTAAACAGCAAGATAACAAGCCCTGTACAATACAACCTTTTCTTTTACTTTCTGAAATTTTGCTATCAAAAACAGTTTTCTCTAAAAATTCATTCATCATAGTCCATGTCTGCTTATATTTTTCTGGAACTTCATAAGGACCGCCATGACGCTTAATACATTTTAACACCCATCTGTTAACTTTATCAGAACTGACACTAGCTTCACACTGAGTAAGCATTTTGACTATATTATTAATAATTAAAAAAAAAAGGAAATATTTTACTCACCGCATTAATTACTCAGCTCAGGTCTTCTGGTACACGATACAGTCCTTTTTTTTTTTGTTGTTTCCAGTCTCCAGAGAATAATTCTGGGGTTCCAAACTTGTTTGATTTTGTAGATCAGACTCTCTTATGTCACAACCAGACGTTAGAGTCACAGCACAGGTCTTGGGTCTCCATCAGACTTCTGTCCAACTCACGGATTGTTATCACCGACTTCTGTTACTAAGTCCTGAAAATGCTCTTCTGGTCTCTTGAACGGCACCAATGTAGTGATCTAATATATCGTTCGTAGATGGTTTGTAGTTAATGAAAGTGTTGTTCTCCGCAGCAAAACCCGATTCTCCCAGAGAGAAGCACTTTATTGACTTCTAAAACAGAACATTCTTACAGATGATAAAAAATCCAACAGAGTTCATATGACAAGGAATATCTTCCCTAGACTTGTGCCTTCATGACCACAGACCCTTCTCTGAGATCATCTTTCTTAGACTGCATGACAGCCTGACTGTCTTCTCAAATACTGGTCTGACACTGGGGGGGGGGGGGGGGGGTCAACCAAATGTTTACCATGAATACCCCCCTCAATTCTAATTACCATCAGTAAATACTCCCTTTGAAATGTTCATCTAGGTTAAAAGGCCATTCCTCACACACACACACAACTTGCATAAGATTTACACATCAAAGGGTAACAGATAACATTGTCAACTGATATCTAGCCTGGTCACTCTAATACTGTGTGTGGAATATATATATATCCAATACATATATATAATACATAAAATCCCACATAAATCGGCCAACACATTACAACACTATTAAGGGTAACTTTTGTTTCTCTTAATTCATAAACTTTAGCAAGTTAATCACACAATGCAAAAATATTAAGATATGGATAAACATTGTTTTTATTCAGGATATACATGAAATATCAGCACTAATCAATTCAAAAATTAATAAATCTGCCATGCCAGGTACATTATTGCAACATACATGTTTACACCACTGCGCCTACCTTCACCTCCTGTTTTTAATATTAATTCTGTAGCATTTAGCCATTGGCTTCTACATTATTACAGAAATAGAACAGCCCAAGTAGTTAAAGTTCTCAGCTATTCTTATGGTTGAATACTTCAATCAAACTTCACAGTGTTTTGTGCTGCAAAGCAGTTACAAGGGTAGTGATCAGACAGCAATATTGTACAGACTTAATAACATGTTGTACTTTATGTAAAAACAAGTATTTTCATTTGTTTAAATGGTAAAGGTGTATTGTATCTCATCAAAACCGTAATAATTGAAAATATGTATAGGTTTTATGCTTTGACTTACAATAGGTGAGTGAGTCCTTTGGCCTTTTATGTCCTTTTTTAGCTAACAATCTGAGTTTTAACGTGAATAAAGGACTACAAAATACTTTATTCTGATTCTTTTTTTCTTTGTTTTCACATTCTTTATATAATTTTTGCACCTTTTCAAACTAAACTGACTTCAAATGTGACAATGATAGGGATCTGGACACATTTTATTCTAGGAGTGCTTTAGTAGCGTCAGTTTTGTTCAGATTTAATCCATAATTTTTAAAAGGTGGCTACAGTAGGCACCCCTACTAATGTTTGAGTTTTGCCCTATCCCCATCACTACCACTTTTCTGGAAATGTAAATGTGGAGAAAAATATAAAGCCCTTTAACAAAAATAAAAAAAAAGAAAACATAAATGGAATGTTATCATTACATGTATTAAACATATATTAAGTTATCAAAATACGTAAAATACAATAAAAGTTACCTTTAAAGTTATCAAAATATAATGATTTTCATGATAGTGGTCCTTTAACGCACAGTAAATATTAAGCCTGCACCTATTACTGCTCACAATTGTAGACTCAGAGGACTATTTATTTATTATTTAATTAAATATAATGGAAAATTGGGTGAAAGCTGTGTGAATTGTGGGTGAAAACATTGATAAATAGACCGCTTAGTGTAAAGTTCTTTACTTTCTGAAGGATATGCATGCTTGTAATCTGAGCAGGAAGGTGATCTTGCCCACAAAATCCACCAGAGGCTTTGGAAATTAGTTAGTAAACCATCCCAACATCATTTGAATATTACTCCTGGATAGTCTTACATTCTGCTGGGGGGAAGTCTAACCATTTCAAAACTGGGCACTTTCACCACCTTCCCGCCCAGGTAAATTTTCAGCTTTTTGTGCTGTCACACTTTGAATGACAATTTTTTATCATTTATTTTTTATTTTTGCTAAATAAACATTAAAAGACCAAAGATTTTGAAAAGAAAATGTGTTTTTCTACGTTTCTGTTATACAATTTTGCAAATGAATAATCTTTCTTCTTAAATTTAGGCTAAATGTATTCTGCTACATTTCTTTGGTGAAAATAACCCAAATCAGTGTATATTATTTTGTCTGTAGGAAAGTTATAGAGTCCACAAACTATGGTATACATATCTAAAAATTGATCAATAATGATGTACTGACTAATTTCTGGAGGCCTGAAAACACCAGGACAGTAACAATATCCCCCCCCAATTTTTTTTTTTTATATAAATCTTTTTTATTCATTTTCTTTAACAGACAGACACAACAAAACACAACACAACAAAACAACATACACATTGAACCTAAGATATATTAATACAGTATCAAGACCCAATCACACTGCATAACAACTATCAATTCGAAATATTAATTCAAAATAACAAAACAACAAAGCAACAACTTAAAGGGATATAATAAATAAGAAAAAAATATTTTATCTAGGCCTACCCATTTGTCCACTCAAATGTCAAACCTCACCCCATATAAGAAAAAAAAAAAGAGGGAGAGTAGAAAGCAGATATTAAAGCCTTCTTTTACTAATGGGCCCAAGTATCCCTTATGCAGAAGCTCCCATATTATGATTAATGACCCCCCATCGGCAATAGATGCCTTGTACGGTTTGTCCAGCCATTTTGCCCAGACTATCATATTTACTAGGGCAACTCCTATTCATTTAGGTGTCACTATACCAGGGCTCAAAATTTCAAGTCCTGAGCTACTAGCCAGGCCTCAAGGGTTACTCGCCACCAGTTGCCCCGCCCAACCCCTACCCTGCCCCGCCCCCAATCCCGCCCCTAAACACGCCCTCATAAATGATCTCATGAAATGATTTATGCAGAATTAAGTTGTAAAAATAAATATTAACAACAACTTTGTCCACCAATGCAGCCAGCCTGTGCCCCCCCCCAGTGCAGCCTGTGTCCCCCCCAGTGCAGCCTGTGTCCCCCCCAGTGCAGCCTGTGTCCCCCCCAGTGCAGCCTGTGTCCCCCCCAGTGCAGCCTGTGTCCCCAGTGTGTCCCCAGTGTCCCCCCCAGTGCAGCATGTGTCCCCAGTACAGCATGTGACCCCCCCAGTGCAGCTTGTGACTCCCCCAGTGCAGCATGTGTCCCCCTGTGCCGCATGTGTCCCCCAGTCCAGCATGTGCACCCCAGTCCAGCATGTGCCCCCCTGTGCAGCATGTGCAGCCCCCCTGTGCAGCATGTGCCCCCCTGTGCAGCATGTGCCCCCCTGTGCAGCATGTGCCCCCCCGTGCAGCATGTGCCCCCCCCGTGCAGCATGTGTCCCCCCCGTGCAGCATGTGTCCCCCCGTGCAGCATGTGTCCCCCCGTGCCGCATGTGCCCCCCGTGCAGCATGTGCCCCCCCGTGCAGCATGTGTCCCCCTGTGCAGCATGTGTCCCCCTGTGCCGCATGTGTCCCCAGTGTCCCCCAGTCCAGCATGTGCCTCCCAGTGCAGCATGTGTCCCCCCCAGTGCAGCAGGTGTCCCCCCCCAGTGCAGTAGGTGTCCCCCCCCCAGTGCAGTAGGTGTCCCCCCCAGTGCAGTAGGTGTCCCCCCCAGTGCAGTAGGTGTCCCCCCCAGTGCAGTAGGTGTCCCCCCCAGTGCAGCAGGTGTCCCCCCCAGTGCAGCCTGTGTCCCCTATGCAGCCTACCTGTGCAGGGAAGGAGAGCCGCAGTCGCCTGTTTAATTAGAGTGCCAGGGGAACAGAACAGCTTTTGTTTAAATAGCTGTGTGTTGCGCGCCGTCATATACAGCCCCTCCCCCTTGTCCGAGTCCTTTTGATAGACAGATCACCTGTCCAATCCTGGGTCAGGTGATCTGTCTGTCTATCAAAGTTCCCCCGGACAAGGGGGAGGGGCTGTATGCGACGGCGCGCGGCGGGGAACACAGCTATTCAAACGAAAGCTGTTATGTTCCCCTGCCGCTCTAATCAGACAGGCGGCGACGGCGGCTCTCCTCCCCTCCGATCCTACACTCGCGAGACCTCAAAATCCACTCGCAAAATGCGAGCAGGCGAGTGGATTTTTTGAGGTCTGACTATACAATGTGAGGTTATTATTTATCTATGTTTTACAGTATAGAAGTGTAGGAGAGCAAGGTTTCTTCCAATACATAGCAATGGCTTTTCTTGCATAGAATAACACTGTATTAATGAACACTCGCTCAGACAGTGTAGGAACAATAGCTTCTACTAGACCCAGCAGACAAACAGACATTGAGACCAGTAAAGGAGCAGAGGTAATGGAATTCAATAAATCTAATACTTCCCCCCAGAAAATAGCTTTATATGGGCAAGTCCAAAAAATGTGTGTGAAATCCCCCTGAGATGCTCCACACCGCCAACAGTGAACCAATTTAAATTGAATCATGCAGTCTCTCAAATATACTAGAGATCGTAGATTAAAATCCCACACATCCCTCCAGTCCTCCATATCCAAATCTGGTATATCTCACATCCATCTAGCTCTGAGACCTTCTAATGGCGAAATAGAAATTAAAGTAAGATGAGAGCACCGTCTCGAGGTGGGCTTATCCAAGCACTCAGACCTGAGTACCGATTCTAAAGAGGATTGTATAATCCTTAAGCGGTCCAGTGGGAACTGTGCATGAAAAATATGGAAAAGCTGGAGATATCTAAATAGATAAGAACTAGGTAGATTAAAGATTGAGGTAAGTGTAGAAAAGGTAGATAATTTACGATCAATTACCACTTGAGAGAGTAATTTAATGTTATATTTAGTCCATGCTAAAGGCTCTGGTACTTTAAAAAATTGAGGGAGAGTATGAATAAACCATAGGGGGGCATTTGGAGAAATCGCACCCTTTGGATAATACTCGCATTTGAGACCAGCCCCCCAAGCTCGAATAGTATTAATCATTAAAGCAGTCAACTGATAAGGTACTCTTATTTAGGGGCCGTAGGGCACCCTAAGAGCTTCTATAGAACCTACCACTGCTGCTACCAGTGAAGGAGTTAGATAAGTCTGGGCTTAGCCACCATATGTCCGTAACCAGCTGACTGACCAAAAAATATTTGTATAGATCCAGAAAAGATAAGCCTTCCTGTTCACAAGGGCGCATCAAGGTAATTAATTTGTACCTGGGGTTCTTCAGTCCCCATAAAAAAGATGAGAAAAGCTGATTTAACCTTGTAAAAAAGGATACAGGGAACCACTGAGGATAATGTCTAAATAAATACATACATTTTGATATAATTTTCATTTTTAAGAGAATAATACCTCCCAATAGGACAATGACAGAGACTTCCATGCTTTCAATTTTGACCCAATGTCTCCTAAAATCGGAGTCAAATTTAGGGAAATAAATTCAGAAGCTTGGCAGGAAATTACAACTCCTACGTACTTGAAATTCTATACCCACTGCAATGGAATATCATTCGAAGCCATGCTACGGGCCTCCATATAAATTGTGAACAACAAAGACTTAGTCCAAAGTTTATCTTCAACCCTGTAACTGTTGAGAAAGAATACAGTATCTCTAAGGCCCCTTGGAGCGAGGGGCCAGCATCATTCAAAAATACTAAAAGGTCATCTGCATTCATGACAACCCTCCCCCCATATTCACTGCAGCTGTGGGATTTCTATATAAGACCTGCAACCATTTTATAAATACCATTGGAAAGCCCATTCTCCGGGGTACCTCCCACAGAAAGGGCCACTCCAAGGTGTCGAAAGCCTTCTCAATATCTAAGGAGGCAATGACCCTAGATCCTATATTAAGATGTGAAGCATAAATATTAGTATATAGTCTCCTCAAATCCACATTAGTAGCCCTACCAAGCATGAACCCTGTCTAATCTGAATCAATAATATTAGCCACCATAGGTTGTAATCGTCGGGAGATAAGCTTGGTCAAAATTTTAAAGTCTACATTCAAAAGGGCAATAGGCGTATATGAGGCACAAGAGGATAGATCTTTTGGGTGCTTATTAATTAAAACAATTGAGTCCGGCAAAGCTCCCTCCTTCAGACAATCAGAGTAAAGAGAAGCCAATACAAGAGCTAAGAGGTCTCCATGGGCCCTATAAAATTCAATAGGAAAGCCATCTGGCCTCAGTGACTTCCCCAATGGAAAAGAACTGAGGACCAAAAGCACCTCCTCCAAAGTTATAGGACGTACTATCATCCCTCTTATTATCTGTTAACCAAGCCAGTGCAACTGAATCCAGCCAAGCCGCCAATTCAGTTGGCTGGAAATCAGAGGGCAAATGAGATGTATACAATGTCTGATAAAATTGTCAAAAAGTCTCCAGAATTATAGGCTGTGTACAGCCCATTTCTCCAGAGGAGGTGCGTATTTCTGAAATCGGAATACTAGGTTGTTCATGTTTAGCCATCATGACCAAAAAGCAACCATTACGATCTCCCTGCTCAAAAGATTTTTGTTTATTTTTGTATAGATCCCTCCTTGTGGCCATAGCCATATGCAAATGTAAGGCCCATTTGCTATGGGACAGAGCATTAAAATTAGATTCTAAAGGATCAGCAGCATATTGGGCTGTTTTTATATCCACTATAAGCTTCAAAGCGTCATTCTTTTGGAAAGTAGACAGTCCAAGGTATTTAGTAAGAGTCCTGGTAGGTTTTTTGAAGTTGTATTTTTTGTCACAATTTTTTTATTTTACATTATTTTATTTTTTTTAAATACTGTTACCAGTGCACCACATCATCATATAACTGGTGTGGCGGTGATCAGAGAAACTGACTGGTAACAATACGTAACAAAAACATTTTTTTAATAATTTTTTTCTATTTTTTTATTTATTTTTTATTACCATAGTAGCACTGTACTACTCTGGGGAAGTGATTTTTTTTTTACACATTATGATTGTTTATACCAGTGAATTTCACTTTTATAAGCAAGCATTTTTACTGAATGAAATGGATTCATTCAGTGTTTACTATTGTTGTTAGCTGTGATTGGCCACAGCTAATTACATGGTACACATGGGCTGTGATTGGTTCTCTCTGAACCATGTGATCACTGTGACCACAGAGATCAACACAATGAATGGCATGAATCAAAGCCAGTCATTGTGTACAATTGTCATGTGATTTGCTCTGATTGGTCACAGCAATCACATGGTACCAGCAGCAGCCAGTACACTGATCAGTCATCTGCTGTGTCCGGTTAGCACAGGCAGCAAATGCCATGGGGTGCATTCTGGGGGGAACATATAGCATCCACCCAAAATGACGAATGTCTTGCCTGGCTGTCATTTCACTATAGGCTGGGCGGGAACTGGCTAAAATAATTGGGGCTATACTCTTAATTTTTTTATAAGCTAACATAAATATATATATTTTTATGTTGTGGTGTACTGGGAGTTTTCATATACTATGATAAGTGTCCTTAAGATCTGATGTAAGTATTTATTTCAAATTTGAAAGGAAAGTAACACTACTCTGCAGTCTGCAATAACTTTAGGGAATTTAGGAATTGTTTTAGGTTGTTTGTGTACTATTATGTGTCAATTGCAAAGTCATTTGTTTTCTATTTTATTAATGTGACGTAATAAAATTTAGTTTTGTGACCAATGTGTCCTTTAAGTGCCCTATAAATAAAATATGCTTTCTTATTGCTGTGTTACATTCCAGTTACACACATTTGCTATGGGAAATATGGAGCATGAAGAAGTTTATCATTATTTCTCATCAGGATGTCAAGACACTTCTTCAGCTGAACATCTTGGTTTATGATATCAGCACAGCTTTATGGCTGATTTACAGCTTGTGTTTTTCATGCACAGAGAAACACCAAGAGTATCTAAAGTTTACTTTCCACCTAAAGGTCTTGATTGGCTGTCCATGAGATCATGCTAGCATTTGCTTGTCACAATCCTTAGGTAATGCCAGATCAGGACACTTTGTGTATATGTTTTACAGCGTACGTTTCATTATTGTCATAAGACTCACCAGGAAATGTATTTCTAAGGGATTATTGAAGTTCTCATGAGATTGGAATCACCTGGCCTTGGGCTCAATTCCTGACAATATGTCTCAGGCATGCAAACCAATTTAAATGAGCTTCCCATATTGTGTTTTGTTACACAATGTGACTGATGGTAACTCTTGCTATACCTTACTGTATATGAATTATTTCCATTGTGTTCAGCTAAAGCAGTACTTTAATAAAAAGTGATAATTTTTTTAATAAGACCCTTTTCTCTGCTGTGTTGGCACATGTTGGTCTCTGTTAATTATTAACGTAGACTTTTATTTAACTTGCATGTATGCAACCTATAACACAGATAGTTATTACATCTCAAAGAGATCATAGTACTCCCCTGGCAATGCCTTCGCGTTTCTTTCTTCCAACAAGGTATGTGCTATCTTTCTTTAGGCATTATCTATGATTAGAAGCAAATTCCTGGAATAAAACCTTTGTATTGGGATGTGTGTGAAAGTTGTCTCACATAGATCAGCTCTCCTACTGCTGGTTCTCACCTTGGTACAAAGTGCAGACTTGGTAATCACTGGGGTAGAGTAGAGTGAGGCAATGCATTACCTTACCTTCTCTTCTGGAGTCCCTTGCTGGTGCTCTCTGATCCTCCATCTTGCGGGTGCCCCCTGTGCTCAGGAGGGCCCTGTGTTGGTGTGTGCTCCCAAACTGGGCTGTGCGCATCTATAGACACTCACATCATTGATACAGGAGTTTGACTGACAGCATTGCCATAGGCTCCTGCAAGCTGCCCAATGTCTCCTGTGAGACTAGGAAGTGAGGAAAATGGTGCTGCAGCCGGGATGGCACTGGATCATGTGAAGAGACAGGTAAGTGTTTAGGGATGGGGGAGACAAGTAGTTGGGAGTTTCTATAATGCATTTCAGTTAAAACACTTTTTGACTTTAGAGACACTTTAATCCATACATTAAATCTTCCAGGCTGCAGCAGAGGACTGCTATGATTCAATGCAGTGGAGGCAGATTTAAAGGGACACTGAGCACCAATATTGTGGGATTGTTTTGGGGGGATTTAAAGTGCCAGTTACCACTAATAATGGCTGAGGGGGTGGTGTTGGGGTTAAAATGGAGGGTGGTTTAACCACTTAAGCCCCGGACCATTTGACTGGCCAAAGATCAGAACACTTTTTGCGATTCGGCACTGCGTTGACTTAACCACTTAAGGACCGCCTCACGTCGATATACATCGGCAGAATGGCATGGCTGGGCGCAACCACATACCTGTACGTGGCCCTTTAAGAGCCCAGCTGTGGGTCCTGAGCTCCGTGACCGCGGCCACGGGACCAGCGGACCCGATCGCCACTGTTGTCCCGCGATCGGGTCACAGAGCTGAAGAATGGGGAGAGGTCTGTGTAAACAAACCTCTCCCCGTGCTTCCTAGCGCAACTGACACTGACCGGCTGTTCCCTATCATCGGGAAAGCCGATCAGTGATGTCAGACGCAAAGCCACGCCCCCCTACAGTAAAAAAAAAAAAACACACACACTTAGCCCCTCCTCGCCCCCTAGTGGTTAACTCCTTCACTCCCAGTGTCATTTACACAGGAATCAATGCATTTAAATAGCACTGATTTCTGTATAAATGACAATGGTCCCAAAAATGTGTCCGCCATAATGTCGCAGTCACAATAAAAATCGCTGATCACCGCCATTACTAGTAAAAAAAAAAAATTTAGAAAAATGCTATAAAACTATCCCCAATTTTGTAAACGCTATAACTTTTGCGCAAACCCACCAATAATCGCTAATTGCAATTTTGTTTACCAAAAATATGTAGAAGAATACGTATCGGCCTAAACTGAGGAAAAAAAATGTTTTTATATATTTTTTGGGGATATTTATTATAGCAAAAAGTTAAAAATATTGAATTTTTTTCAAAATTGTCGCTCTATTTTTGTTTATAGCGCAAAAAATAAAAAACGCGGGCGATCAAATACCACCAAAAGAAAGCTCTATTTGTGGGAAAAAAAGGACGTCAATTTTGTTTGGGAGCCACGTCGCATGACTGCGCAATTGTCAGTTAAAGCGACGCAGTGCAGAATCGCAAAAAGGGGCCTGGTCCTTTGGCTGCAAATTGGTCCGGGGCTTAAGTGGTTAACTGACAATTGCACGGTCTTGCGACGTGGCTCCCAAACAAAATTGACGTCCTTTTTTTCCCACAAATAGAGCTTTCTTTTGGTGGTATTTGATCACCTCTTCTGTTTTAATTTTTTGCACTATAAACAAAAATAGAGCGACAATTTTGAAAAAAAAAAAATTATTATTTTTAACTTTTTGCTATAATAAATATCCCCCAAAAAATATATAAAAAAATTTTTTTTTTTTTTGCTCAGTTTAGGCCGATACGTATTCTTCTACATATATATGGTAAAAAAAAATCGCAATAAGCGTTTATTGATTGGTTTGCGCAAAAGTCATAGCATCTACAAAATAGGGGTTAGTTTTATGGCATTTATATTAATAATTTTTTTTACTAGTAATGGCGGCGATCTGCGATTTTTATCATGACTGCGACATTATGGCGGACACATCGGCCGATTTTGACACATTTTTGGGATCATTGTCATTTTTACAGCGATCAGTGCTATAAAATTGCACTGATTACTGTAAAAATTACACTGGCAGTGAAGGAGTTAACCACTAGCTGGCTAGGAAGGGGATAAGTGTGTCCTAGGGAGTGATTCTAACTGTTAGGGGGTGTGGCTACGAGTGGCACATCACTGATCACCGCTCCCGATCACAGGGAGCTATGATCAGTGAAAATTGTATACTCACCTTTCCGTAATTTTCCTTTCCTGACGCATCTTCATGGCAGCACACACTGGGTTGTGACTCCGCCCCCACAACCTGACAGGATTGGTTTAACTATAAAGTTGAAGGGGAGACCCCCCGCTGCATTCTCTGTATATATTATCACAAAAACGGGGTGGGAAATTGTGTGCTGCCATGAAGATGCGTCAGGAAAGGAAAATTACGGAAAGGTGAGCATACAATTTTCCGTTTTCCTGACGCCTTCATGGCAGCACACACTGGGAAATAACTCGCCAGTCGGGTGGGTGCAAGTAAAATAATATTTATTCCTATAATGCAGAAGAATTGGCTCTAACAACGGATCTTCCGAAGTCTGACATGGACAAATGGGCAGAATCCACTTTGTAGTGAGAAATAAAAGTATGTCTGGAGGACCATGTCGCTGCTCTGCATATTGTCTCTGGTGAGACCCTGCAATACGCTGCCCAGGAGGTAGCCACTGCCCTAGTAGAATGAGCCTTGATATCTTCAGGGATCATCAGATGCTGAGTGGAATATGCCTTTTTAATGGCTCTGACTAGCCAGGACGAGATAGTACATGAGGGGGCTGCTTGCCCGCGTCTGGTTCCATGGGAAATGACCATAAGAGAATCCATCTTTCTAAAGGAGGTGGTAGCTGCTAAGTAGTTAGAAATGGTTGTTTTGATGTCCAACGGATGCGGTTCAGCCTGATCGCCAGGGAAGGATGGAAGGATGATGTCTTGGTTGTAGTGGAAAGAAGTTGCTACTTTAGGTATGAAGTGCTCTGAAGGTCTTAGAATTACTCTGTCGGGTAAGAGGACTAAGTGGGGTTCCGAGATCATTAGTGCTTGGATCTCTGACACTCTCTTTGCTGATGTTATTGCTATGAGGAATGATAGCTTCAAGGTCAAGTCCCATAGAGATATGGTTTCGGATGGAGTAAACGGAGGGTTGGAGAAAGCATGGAGAACTATTGATAGGTCCCATGATGTTATTGTAAAAAAACTGGTTTTTCGGATGGAGTAAACGGAGGGTTGGAGAAAGCATGGAGAACTATTGATAGGTCCCATGATGGAAAAACTGGTTTCCTGGGAGGTTTGATCTTTAGGCAGGCCTTTAGGAACTGGATTACTAGGGGGTGGAATGCCCACCTAGTACCTGTCTTTGCTGACAGGGCCGACACTTGTACTTTAAGGGTACTTGAGCTTAGACCTTTGTTCACCCCTAGTTGGAGGAACTCTAGGATTTGGGATGGTTCTGGAGAAAGGTGATTCCATCTTCTCTGTTGTGCCAAGGAGCAGAATCTTTCCCAAACCCTCATGTAAATGGTATTAGTAGATACTTTCCTGGCTTGCATCAGGGTCGATATAACCTCTTGCGAACAGCCTTGTGCCCTTAGTCTAACCCTCTCAATCTCCAGGCCATCAGGTGTAACTTCTCTGGTGCTGGGTGAAGGAACTGCCCCTGAGATAGAAGGTCCGGGGTTATTGGAAGAGGAATTGGAGGTTGAAGGCTGAGTTGTAAGAGGGTCGTGAACCACGGCCTTCTCGGCCACATTGGGATTACTGCTATTACTGTTACTGAGGATCTCCGGAGTCTGGATAGGAACCTCGCAATTAACGGGGTTGGAGGGAATATGTACCCCAACTTGAAGTCCCATGGGTGAATCAGGCAGTCTATTCCCTCTGCTGATGGAAATGAGCCCCTCGTCAGGAACCTGTGGCATTTGGTGTTCATCGGAGTGGCTGCCAAGTCTATTTCTGGCATTCACCAGGCTTCTGTAAGGAGAGAGAATGCCTGAGGGCTCAAAGACCACTCGTTGTTGGACAACGTTTCCCGACTTAGGTAATCGGCTAGCATGTTCTGAGCCACTGGAACGTAAACTGCCTTTAAACTTGCTAGGTGTATTTGGGCCCATTCCAAGATGGGTCGGACTTCCTCCATCAGAGTGGCACTCCTGTACCAGGAGTGCCACTCTTGTCTCCTTGTTTTTGAATAAAGGACACTGCCACCCTGTTGTCCATCCTGATCAGCACATTTTTCCCCTCTAGGAGTGGTGTGAATGCCTTTAACGCATGGAAGGCTGCCCTGAGTTCCAGAATGTTCGAGACTAACCCTTGAGCCTGAAAATGCCATCGGCCTTGGGCTGCCCGATCTTGGAAGTGGGCTCCCCAACCGCTCTGGCAGGCATCCAAGGTGACAACTTCGGGATCCGGAGGGATTATGGGTTTGTATTTCTTGAGGTTGCTCTGACGCGTCCACCACCATATTGACCGTTTCACTGCTTTGGGGATAGAGATGGTCTGATGCGTCGATACTCTATCCCACTGCCTGAGAAATGAGTTCTGCAGGGTTCTCATGTGCCACTGCGACCATCGCACCATTGGTATGGGTGCGGACATGGATCCCAGTATACTCAGACAAGCTCTGGCTGGTAGGTGATTTGTTGATAGTAGTCTCTGCATCTTCTGAATTAGAGGCTGGATCTTCTCTTGTGGGAGTTGTATCTTGTTTGTGTTGGTGTTTAGATCCGCTCCCAAAAATATCATATTTTGGGTGGGCTGCAGACTTGATTATCCAACCGAGTTTCTGGAGAGTTGTAAGTAGGATTTTCCGGTGATGGATCAGCGTCTCTTGATCTTCCGCTAAAAGTAGGATGTCGTCCAGATAATGGTGAATCCGTAATCCTCTTTCTCTGAGGAGTGCCACCAAAGGTAACAGAACTTTTGTAAAAGTCCTGGGTGCCGAGGAGATGCCGAATGGGAGGCACTGGAATTGAAAATGGCATTGGTTTATGGCAAACCGAAGGAATTTTTGAAAAGCTGGATGGATTAGTATATGAAGATAAGCGTCCGATAAGTCTATTGAAAGCATCCAGTCGCCCAGATTCACTGCCAGAAGTATGGACTGGAGGCTTTCCATTTTGAAGGCCTCCACTTTGATGCCTTTGTTGAGCCTTTTGAGGTCCAACACCGGGCGTAGGTCTCCTGTTTTCTTCTTCACCAGGAACAGGGGGGAGTAGAATCCTCTCCCCCTTTGACATGATGGGACTTCCAGTATTGCCCCCTTCTGCTTCAGTTCTGCTACATATCTTATTAGTAGACTTCTCCTGGGTAGTGAGGATGGTAGTCTGGTTGCCTGGAAGTGATTCCCCGGAGGTCTGCTTATGAACCTCCACTTGTGTCCGAATTTTATTGTAGACAATGTCCATAAATCTTTTATGTGACTTGTCCAGATTTGGGAGAAGTTTTTTAGCCTGGCGCCCACCTGAGCCGGGTGGACAGGCAAAATTTCAAAATGACTTCTGCTGTTCCCCTGCCGGGGTGGTCTTGGTTTTCTGCATTCTCAGAAAGGCAGGCTTTGTGTTCCTCCAGTCCCTCCTAAATTCCCTACCAGGGCGGTAGGATCTGGCCTCTCTGTATTTGTTCGGGAGGTTGCGTCTATATGTTGGCCCTTTCTGCGTCTTGGGTCTCCTATCGGAGGGAATTAGACCCGACTTCCCTCCTGTCACTTTGGAGATGGCAGAGTCTAATTTGGTACCAAACAGATTTGCGCCGTCGTACGGGATCCTGCACCAGTTCAATTTGGATGCTGTATCGGCCATCCATGGTTTGAGCCATAGGGCTCTTCTTGCTGTTACTGATGCCAGCATAGTTCTGGCTGATGACCTTATGACATCTACAGATGCCTCCGCTACGAAATCACCTGCCAGTCTGATTTCCTGTAGAGAGGAAATTATTTTTTCCATCTCGACGCCATCCTGCAGGTCCTTTTCTATTTTCGATGTCCATCCCGAGATGGCTCTGCCTACCGCTGCTGTAGCAATGTCTGCAGGCCCCCCCAGCTGTGGAATAGGCCTTTTTCAACTCCAGGTCCATCTTTCGATCGAGCACATCTCGAAAGGAGACAGCATCCTCAATCGGTAATGTGACATGGCGGGCGAGACGCATCAAAGAAGTGTCGACGACGGGAGCTTTAATCAAGGGGTTTATTTTTGATTCCTTTAAGGGATACATCTTGGCCAGCCTGTTGGTCAGACTAGATCGTTTGTCAGACCTCTCCCATTCATCCTTTATGAGATCCTCAAGTTCTTCTATAAATGGAAAGGATTCCGGATCCCTTTTTAAGTTTGGAAAGTATTTCCGAATTTTTTGGGGTTCTGCCTTGTCGTCTTCCCAGCCGATCGCCTCTTTGACTGACTTTGCGAAGTGCTCCACCAGAGAAAAGTCAAAGCCTGCTGACATATCTTGAGCCTCGCCCTCAGAGGAAGAATCCGAGGCCTGGGTGTGAGGAGGTTCCGCTGAGGATGTACTGGGAGCAGCCCTATCCAATGGTGGTGCTGTTGTTTCCAGTAGAGACTCCCGCACTGACTCCCTTATGAGATCTGTCGCCATCCTTGCGTCCGCTTCCTTCTCTGTAGTGGCTTCATTGAAGCAAGAGCGGCAGGCAAGCTTGTCTGGCAGTGCTGGAGCGCCGCATACCCAGCAGGCATTAGCTGCAGGACGGGTGTGGCGGCTTCGATGGTGCGAGGAGGGGGACCTCCTGCGATTTGACCTGCTGCGACGGGAGCGACTGTGACGTGAGTAACTATGCCGTGAGCGGCTGTGTCTTCGGTGACGCGAAGGAGATCTTGAACGGCTCCTGCGGGACCTCCTGCTTGAGGTATGGCTTGATCTTTTCCCATGCCGGGAACTTGTGGTTCTTGATCTCGCCGGGCTGCCAAGAGAAATGCAGCATTTAGCGGTCTGGCACTCTTTTTTCTCCCCTTCAATACTTACCTATCTGGTCCGGCCTCTTACCTAGTTTGCTGATGGTGGTCTGCGTGGGCAGTGGACTCCATAGGGAAAAAAGAAGGAGACAGGGCAGTCTGGGAAATAGAAAAAAATAAACGTATATAGATTTTTTTTTTATTTATATATTTCCTACTCTTTATTTTATTTTTTATATATTATATATTTTTTTTAATATTTATTTATATAATTATATTTTTTTAATTTTTAATTTATTAAACAGTTTTTTATTTTTTATTTTTTTGGTATATATATTAAATTATTATATACTTTTTTTTTTTTTTTTTTTTGGTTTATTTTTATTTATTATTTAATTTATTAAACAGTTATTTTATTTATTTATATTTAAACATGGCGCCATTGCGGCGCCCGAATGGGAGCCCTTATAGGGACTTACCTTGGCTTGGGAGCTTGGATTGCAGAGCAGAGCAGTAGCTGTTTCTTCCTTCCAGCATGCAGAGTTGCACAGCGAATACACAAGGAGCAAAAAATTTCATATTTACTTTTTTTTTTTTTTAAAATGGCGCCATTGCGGCGCCCGAATGACGCTCTCGCGCATACGCGGACGCGTCCCGAGTGTCCCAGTGCCATCTTGGATCAGAGCACAGTACACCGAGAGTACAGCGGTGTTTGCCTGACCCTGTAGTGCGCATGGGCGATGCGGGGACGCGATGGAGGACATACAGCGCTGAAACCGGAGGACAACAAGGGCCAGCAGGCCCAGTGTGAGAAAAAAAAAACATGGATAATATATGTACATTTTAGTTTTTTTTTTTTTTTTTAAAAAGGTGCAAAGCTATTAAATGCATAAAGGGGGAACAGAGAAAAAAGGATAAGGGAGTCCACTGCAAAAATGAAAGCTTCTTTAAAGCTTGTATTACTTGCCGGAATCCTAGTCGCCCCCTGAGACCACCAGAATGGGGGTTCCCTCCATAGAAGCTCCTTTAGAGACTGTACAGGAGGGACTTCCAAACAGGAGAGGCTTGAACCTGCTGGGGCGATTGCGGAAAGAGGCTTATTCATCTGTCGTAGGAGAAACCTGTCCGTCCAACCTGTCAGGTGAGGAAAATAAAGGAGAATGCAGCGGGGGGTATCCCCTTCAACTTTATAGGTAAACCAATCCTGTCAGGTTGTGGGGGCGGAGTCACAACCCAGTGTGTGTGCTGCCATCTACCAGGATGATGAAGATGAAATGAGGGTGGACATTTCAGCAAGACAATGATCCCAAAAACTAGGCCAAGGAAAGTCTCAATTGGTTTCAAAGAAAGAAAATAAAGCTGCTAGAATGGCCCAGCCAATCACTTGACTTGAATCCAATAGAAAATCTATAGAAAGAACTAAAGATCAGAGTTCATAGAAGAGGCCCACTGAACCATCAAGATTTGAAGACTGTGTGGAAGAATGGGCCAAAACCAGACCTGAGCAATGCATACGACTAGTTTCTCCATACAGGAGGCGTCTTGAAGCTGTCATTATCAACAAAGGATTTTGTATGAAGTATTAAATAAATTTCAGTTAGTGTGTTCAATACTTTTCCCCTGTGTCATTCCATTTTATAACACATAACAATATATATATATATATATATATATATATATATATATATATAATTATATATGCTTTATAATAATATTATTGTTATTATCAATGGTTCAGTAACAGCACAGAAAATACACTTCCATTTGTGCAGCTCTGATAATAGCATGATCAAGCACGGGACATTTTTGTCTCTTTTCAGACAGTGCTGGCCAAGGTGAGTTTTTTACCAAATGGTATTTTACCCCTTTTGTGCAGACCTTTGCAAGTTTGTGGAAAGGCTGCATTACCCCAAAATGTATATTATTTATATAAGATTTTAAGATTTGACAAAATTAGCAGTGATCATAAATATCAAGCTAACAGATCAATAAAAATGGCTATAAAGAGTTTAAATGAAATCTAAATCTGCTTAAAATACAGGTATACTTTTCTCTAAATATCCACTAAGCCCAGCCCTATCTAAACTACACTAAGCCCCCCCTCTTATATTCCTTAGTTCAAAGACCAAGGTACCTTGTGTTGAATACAACCCTTCCAAGGAAGAACAGTAGGTAAGCATCTGAGAAATAGTGAGTGGTGGAGTAGTTTAGATTGCAGGGGGGCTTTAGCAAAAGTTTACAATAAGGTACAGCTGTCCTTGAAAGCATATTCCTCCTTTCATCACACTCCATTTTTATACAATATTTGCGAGCAAAGTAGAGTGCCTAAAGGAGAACTGAGATCCATGGGTCCTAGAAAAGTAGCACCTACAATAAGATTACTGGCCTTATTTCATGACTTGTTATCATCTCACCCTATAGAAGAAAAAACTAAAGTGAAGAGCAATTTTTTTTTATATCTCTATATACTTTTTTATACTTTCTGGTGGCTATATGAAATCTATGTTTAAAAAAAAAAAACAACAAAAAATTGCGTAATTCTATTTTTAACAGCAAAGTTTCTGGCCTATCTGTGTTTATACATTTATTCTTGGTTTGCCACTTTTAATCAAAACTTTTTTTTTTTTGTTTAAAACATCTGCCTAATTAATCTAAATCTTGACACTATCCAAATAAACACTTTCATTCCGAGATATGTTAAATCCTCTGTCTTTAGACTTACTTTCTGGTCCAAATGTTTTCAAATCTCAGTTGACTTAATTAGACCAAAATGTTAAGATATACATCTGTTTGTTCTAAACGAAAAATAAAAGTATAATTAACATTGTGCTGAACGGCTAATATTAATGCTCTTTGGCAGGTTTAAAATTTGCTGAATTTGACCTCGACAGTGTTTAAACCATAACAGACACTTGTTATTGCTCCCGCGGGAAGTGTTAAACACTTAGGGATATGTAAGTTAATTAGACATTGTACTGATAATAAACAGTTTAGTTCTGTAATTAATAAAATATGGATAATCGTCATAACAAATTTTTACACTTTGTTGTAACAGTTATTTTAAGTCATGATTACCGTTTAAAACTCTAATTGTTTAATAAAGGGTCGGTCAATGTCGAGAGCCTTGACATCTGTATTTGGGTCCTGTATGTTTGTTCTTTACAGAACAGCAAGTATATTCTTTTGCTGAGACCAGTGTTGTATTACTAGAAAAATAAATACTTATGTAAGTGGTTAACTAACACAAACTTACAGTAAAAATGTACAGACCTTAAAGAGTTTATTTTAGACATGTAATAAATTAGATTATTAGCGTGCGTAAATGGGAATACTTATTCCCTGCAGAAAATCCAACAAAGCCCAGTCACTCAGCTCTATAGAATTTTCCTTTACTGCAAATTAAGTAATATGTAAGGTATTCCTTGCTATGCAAGTGGAATCAATAACAGAAGACTTCTATCAAAATTTTATATTTTGTATATTTACATTTTTTTGGGTTGCGGAGAGTGATGGGATCTGTGTGTTAAAGCAGTTTTAAACCCAAAAGCAAACATTTATTATATTACAGCTTACCAATTGGGATTGCTGAATTTGTATCCTTTTTCTGTCTTTCCTTCTTCTAGTTTCATCTGGTGATTCAGCCAGTAAGTCTGCTGTTTTTTAGCTTAAGCTCTCTAGCAGAATGTGTCAGTTAGAGGGATCCCTTTACCACTGACAGGGGTTATTAAAGGGATCAGCTTTTATTTATTCTTGTAAAACCTTTATCCCAAAAGGAAAAAAAACGATTGCTATGACTGCTTATAAAGTGTGAGCTGGAGTTTGTCCTCAATTTGTTATTGCATTCAAACCTGCTAATTCATTTATCACTACCCTCCCCAAGACTGACAATGGGTCTGTCTGCTGTGTCCTGTGCTCATTCCTCCAGAGTTGTGTCTCACTAAGACCCCTTCCACACCACGCCGCCCACAGTTTGAGGGCAGATTGCAGGCGCTATTTCTAACGCTATAGCGCCTGCAAAACGCCCTCGGTGTGAAAGGGGTCTAATACAGGAGGAGTGGTACTGGTCAGATCACCAGGTAAAAAAAGAGGACAAAAAAGTCAAAGAAAAGAAAACAGATAAAGCCACAACATCTAAAGATTGGTAAGGCTTTAAATTGTATTTACCTTGATGTGAAGATTCATCGCAAATTCATTTATTAACCACTTGCCGTCCGCCATATAGCAGAATGATGGCGGCAAAGTGGTTTCAATATCCTGACTGGGCTTCATATGACGTCCTCAGGATATTAACCACATCACCCCCTGGAAGGATTTACACCCTTCCTGACCAGAGCGTTTTTTTGCACTGCGCCGCTTTAACTGACAATTGCGCGGTCGTGCGACGTGGCTCCCAAACAAAATTGGCGTCCTTTTTTTTCCCACAAATAGAGCTTTCTTTTGGTGGTATTTGATCACCTCTGCAGTTTTTATTTTTTGCGCTATAAACAAAAAAAGAGCGACAATTTTGAAAAAAAAAAAAACATTATTTTTTACTTTTTGCTATAATAAATATCCCCCAAAAATATATAGAAAAACATATTTTTTTCCTCAGTTTAGGCCTGATATTTATTCTTCAACATATTTTTGGTAAAAAAATCGCAATAATTGATTTGCGCAAAAGTTATAGTGTCTTATAGCATTTTTATTAATATTTTTTTTTTTTACTAGTAATGGTGGCGATCATCGATTTTTATTGTGACTGCGACATTATGGCGGACACATACGACAATTTTGACAAATTTTTGGGACCATTGGCTTTAATACAGCGATCGATGCAATAAAATTGCATGGATTACTGTAAAAATGTCACTGGCAGTGAAGGGGTTAACCACTAGGTGGCAGTGTAGGGATTAAGTGTTCCTAGGGGCGTGTTTCTAACTCTATGGGGGCATGGCTGTGTGTGACACCACACTGATTGCTGCTCCCGATGACAGGGAGCAGACGATCAGTGTGCTGTCATTAGGCAGAACAGGGAGATGCTGTTTACATCAGCATCTCCCCATTCTTGAGCTCTGTGACACAATCGTGGGTATCCCCGCGGCGATCGAGGCCGTGTGACCTGTGACCACGGCGACGGAGCCCTCAGCAGGCGCGCACGGCGGGAAATTCAAAGTAACGTACCGATGCGTTACTTTGCCCAGCCGTGCCATTCTGCCAACGTATATGTACAGGAGCCGGTCGGGAACCGGTTAAACTGATGTGCGCCCCCCCCTCATCAGTGCCACCTTATCGGTGCCCATCAGTGCCCGTCAGTGCAGCCCCATCAGTGAAGGAGAAAACTTACTTATTTACAACGTTTTGTAACTGTAAAAAAAAAAACATATTTTTTAAAAAAAATTCTGTCTTTTTTTATTTGTTTAGCAGAAAATAAAAATCACAGAGGTGATCAAATACCACCAAAAAAGAAAGCTCTATTTGTGGGAACAAAATGATAAAAATTTAGTTAGGGTACAGTGTAGCATGACCACGCAATTGTCATTCAAAGTGCGACAGCGCTGAAAGCTGATTAAGTGGTTAATCTTTCTTAATTAGTGAGAATTAGCTATATATGCTTTTGATTTCAGTCCTCCCACATTAAATCACCCCTAAATTTAAGGATCCATTCACATCATGTGTTGGCTTGCACTTGGCATCCTAGTTCAATGCACTCCCAACTCATAGACAAGGCAAGGTTCTACGAGTTCAGTTCACACTATTGTACTACAATGGTGTACCCTGAATTTTTTTAAGCACATGCTCTACTATTTTTTAGGGCAGTGTGTTGCGCATCACACCAATTGGCTTCTTACAATGTGCATTAGAAGCTGCAGCATGTTAAATAAAGCTTGTCTCATTTCCTGTCTGGTAGGCTTCCAGCATCATTTAACCATTTCCTCTCCAGCCTTGACCTGTTCCTTTTCATTCATTGGATTTCAGTTATTTTTATTACGGAAGCTAAACTTTACGTGGGATGCCAATTCCACCAGACTGACATGTACCCATCAAGACATTATTATATTTTTACAACTCCTTCCAGGGGTCAGCCCACTGCTTGCATTAGGGCTGAGGACTAGGGTAGGGTAGTTGGGTAGGGTTATATACAAGATTAAACTTTTTAATTTTCCCTCTGCCAATATCTCCTTGGTGATCCAACTGCTGTTTTGCCTTCTTTTATTGTTTGTTGCCTCCATTATAACCCTATGTCTGTGTTAGGCACATTGTGTGGAGCAAGAGGAAGACTACAGCTCCCAAAAAGCCATGAGATTCGCTTGGAGTGGAGGGATTAATACTGGACTGCCCGAGAAAGATTGGGATAGTTGGCACTAGGACAAAGGAGAATGTGCATCTCTGTGCAATGCACCTAGCCTTACGAGATCCTAGGCAAGAGGTGAGCCTCTGTGCCCTGAACCATCGCTACTGGGGGGCAGTGTACTGTCTCGCCATCTGTCTCACTGCTGTGTAAACAGCCAGAGACAGAGAGAGTGATAAAGAGGCCACTCTTCACCACCAACAGAGCTGTCCACCGGATTCAGAAAGAGACCGAGAAGGGGTTCTTCTGCTTCTGCTACTAACGCTGTGCAACAGAATTGGTGATAGGGTTGTTAACCCCCTGTCTACACTGTTTGGCAGGAACAGAGTTTTCCTGGAACTGGTTAACCACCATAGCACTTACAGATACGCTTAGTCCCACTGCGTACAGCCTGCTGTAGGACCACATACTAAACTTTTATTCAAGACAACACTGCTTCATTGAACCGCCCTTGTAATTGACTTACCTAGTCTCCATTTCTTTATCTATTTTACAAATGAGCCAAAGACTACACCAGTTCTCCAGCGTACTATAACTGGATGCAGGTTCTATAGACACTCTAAAGCCCCATACACACGGTCGGATTTTCGCATGGATTCTGTCCGATCGGACAATGTTGTCGAAAAATCCGACCGTGTGTATGCACCATCGGACAGTGTACGTCGGATTGTCCGACGGACAAAGTCCTATCTCCTGCTGGATAGATTTTTGGACAACAAGGTCCGATCACACCAAATCCGATCGTGTGTATGGTAGTCCGACGGACAAAGTGCTACGCATGCTCAGATCACATTACAAGACCAAAGCTATTGGCTACTAGTCCCGTCGTAGGCAACAAACGTCACCACGTTCAGAATGATCGGATTTTCCGACAACTTTGTCCGACCGTGTGTACGCAAAACCAACATCGGACAAAGTACGACGGACATGATCCGACGGACCTGGTCCTCGGATAATCCGCGCGTGTGTATGGGGCTTTAAAGTGTACCAACAATTCAAAGGGCCTCAACTGTAGTCGGCAAAAGAAGCAACTGAAGGACTGCCCTTGGTTAATTTATTCTACCCATATATCATCTCCTGTTTCCTATTTGGGGTCGGTAGGGACAAGATGGTGTCCTGCAGGCAGCCTTAGGCATAGCATGGCCACCCTTGTGCACATGGGCAGTATAGCTCTGGGGGTTTAGACATATCTACTTTCTGTTGCTTTTTCATTGTTGCATTTTGGATGACAGTGTTACTGTTTAAGCTCACCTGGGTGGCTGGTAAAACTTTAGGCTACGTGGTGTTGTCAACTGCTCTGTACATTAGGTGAACTGTTATCTCTGCCATGTAAGGCTTTCTATGATCACATATTTATTACATTGTTTGACCAATGACATGTATCAAAATACAAAATTTGATTTTCTTCTACTGACTGGTTTGGTGTCTATTCTTTAAGGTTAACATTTTAGTATAAATCACTAGGTTTGGTATCCATGATCTCCTTGTGAGACCCAGCATTTGTGAGCTCAGCTGGGTGTGTTGGAGAGGCTGTGGGCTTGGAGAAGGTTGAGGCCAGTATCTGAGGGACCCACCTTAACCAGCATTTTTTTGGGGGGTGGCACTACATGTTCTTTAAAGAAATTCTTACAGAAAATTAGATTTTCTCACATACTTTGTTTAGGGTTGGGGATGTTTTAGAAGAAATTGTCAGCTTTCACTATGGCAGCATCGCCTGGTAAAATTAAAGAGTAAGATACAACAATCACAAAAGACTGCACAAAGTGTTTATAAATGAAGCTAAGCTATCCCTTACTAAATTTTAATATTTGCCTTTACATACACTTACATTTTTTTTTGGTTTGCATTGCTTCTTTGTGCATTGTATTTGTAATGTTTGTCCATTTTTCAGTCTGAAGTTTGAGTACTTGGCATATATACTCTATAAAAATAAATAAGCTATTTTATGAAAAGTAAGACTATTGTTGGCATCAGTATTACGATATTACCTAGAACAGCTAACAGCTTTGCTAATGTGTAAGTTACAGATAAATCACAAGGGTTGCTTGGAACACTGAAAGTCAAATAAACGCTGCAAGATATCCATACCACCTTGGACGTAATGTAAAACCTACCAGATATCTTCATTTTTTTCCTTAGGAAATTAGAACATTTATTATGAGAACTAAAGTATACTCTATTTTACTGTGCCAATGCATTCAGAGTACTTTCAAGATCAGCCATACATCATGTAGAACCATAGACTGTGGGCTATCTACCAGATGTTAGAATTTTGGAAACCCATCAGAAAATAGGAGTAATTTATAACAAATGGATCATTCTGAAGGCTGTTTCCAGGAATCCTGTTTTAACAAAGAGACTGTTTGAAGATGGTGTTGACCTAAGATTTTCAAGAAATTACTAATTCTAACAAAAAAGCTAATCAGAAGTTAAACCTTCCTAATGTCTACAAAACCATAAGAAAAGCATTTCCAACAAACTATACAAAATGTGGTGGTAAATGAAATGTATCTCCATTAAAATAAGCCTTTATTGTTTGTCATGGAGAGAGTGATGGGGGGTATAGAAACATTGGTGGGTTTTTATACCTGTCTGAGGGAGATTTCTGCACACTTTATGTTTTGGTCACCCCTGCATGTGGTAAAAGTAATGACATCAGCTCAGAAATAAGGAGACTGTCAGCAAAACAAGCATGACAAATGATTATAATGCTTCCCCACTCTAAGGCTCAGTTAACACTGCTGAGACTTGGGATCCAATTTGTGAGACCCCAAGCGTGACATGTGTAATACCATTTTAGTCAATGAGAGCTGTCTTAATTAGCAATACTGAAGTCGCTCCAACTTTAGGAAAGTTCCTGTACTACTTGAAGGCGACTTCTATCCGACTTGTGCCCATAGACTTAGAAGTTGATCAAACTAAGCAAGTGGATTCAGTCAGTGCACACACAAATCAATTACCCCTATCTATAGCAGCTGAACACCCAAGGTCAATATATTACGCGTATCGTCCCTGTGGGCTGGACTTCTTCAGCGCTGAAGAAGTCCTGCCCACAGGGATGATACGTGTGCACACTGGAAGGCTCTGACGTCATTACAGCCACCTTTCAAACTTTTACCATGAGATACTGTGTTGTGAAACCTAGCACTGGGGATTCAGTGCTTTATTTGTAAGTAACATTTTAATTGAATAAACGATTTTCAAGCATAAGCAGAGAGCACTATGTATGTCCTATTGATTTTTACATGAACAACGATGACATCAACTATATACAAGAGGGCGTTGTTGTTGTCATCTATCTGAGGCTGGATTGTTGGAACATCTTAGAGACATGGGGAATGCTCGTATGACCTTTCTGTTAACTCAGAGGTCCACAGAGTAAGGTGAGCGGCCTGTACTAATGGTGGTGGAAGCACAGATAAGGATGCACATATACTATGATTTTATTTGAGCCCCCTGATCACTACTGAGGACTCTTTATCTTGTTTGTTGGTGCCTCTCTCTACGTTTACCTGGCTTTTAAACCATATATTTAATGGGACTGTCCATACATTACAGAACTGTCAGACATTTTTTATATGAAGTTATTATCATTACTGTTTTATTATTTTTTAATCGCGCACTACTAATTTTTATTTTAATAGAAGTCGCCTCTGAGTCGGATCCTCATCTTAATTGATGTGATTTGGATCTGACATTAAAAGAAGATTACCCAGACATTCCCTGAAGTTTCTTCAAAGTCTCTTCAAAGTCACTTCAAGTCACTTAAAAGTCGCTTAAAAGCCGCACAGTGCATTGGAAGCCCTTATTGGCTGAAGCAGGGGTAGGCAATCTTAAAGAGGTTGAGATCTATCTGAATAACATGGGAGAAGTCAAAGATCACCAGGCACGGTGATATTTGACTTCTCATTTCCTCACACCTGATTTGAACCTGTAATTGCCATACTACCGTGTCGCAATTGCGTGCTTTGCACGGCAAATATAGATTTAAATCAGGTGGTGAGGAGGCAACATAGCGCCTCCTCACCACCTTTCAAGACACTCGGATTGCTTTTCAGGGAAGCAGAAGTGCCTGCTGCAATTGTGAATGAGCCCTTAGGTGCTTTTAACAGCAGTACCCTTAGTGCTCGTTCACATGTAAAGTTTGGGAGGGGTAGTAAAACCCTGTGGTTGAGTTGCACTTTTACCACCCCCAATCCCTACCCCCCTTTAGCTGCTGAGGCAGCAGCCAAAGATGTACACATGCTGCAGCAGGAATTAAGCCCCCTGGTGCTTTTGGTGGGTGCTACCACCTGCCAATCACAACCCATTCAAGTAAATGGGGCCTCTCTGTAAGTGCCCCGCAACTGCATGCTTCTTTGTGGGCCAACGGGTTAAAACAGGTGGTGAGAAAGCAACACAACGCTGCCTGCTTTTTTACCCCTTGTTTGCTGTACTGCACAAGGTTGCAGGGCACTTGCAGAGTGACCTCATTCACTTCAATGGGTCATGCTTGGCAGCAGTGGTGGCTGGTTCTAAATATTTTTGGGGGGGCTGCAAACTAATGCCACACCCCCCGGCCAGATGGGAAGGCCGCAAACAACCAAAGGGAGATGAACAGGAAGCGACGATCTAAGCAAGCACACCAATGACCCCCCCGGGCGTTAGACGGACGAGAAGGCAGTGGCAGAGACCAGGGACGTTGCTAGGTCTGCAAAAGATCTGGGGCTAGAGCCCATAGCAGCGGTCACCAACCTTTTTGCAGGCCCATGCGGTGGGGGGCACATGGGTGGTAAGCAATTTTTCATGGGCAATGGCTGGTGTTGGCGCTTAAATCATCACGGCACCAAGGTTGATATGGTGTCGGGGTGACTGAAGCACATTATTTATGTGGGAGCCTGGGCGTGTCACTTGCCACATCGCCTGCCACCAGACGCAGCTTGTTACTTGCCACTGTCGCCTGACACCAAATGTGGATTGTCACTTGCCACCATAACCTGCCACCAGATGTGGATTGCCACTTGCCACTGTCGCCTGCCACCAGATGTGGATTGTCATATGCCACATCACCTGCCACCATTTGCAGATTGTTGCTTGCCACATCAACTGCCACCATTTGCAGATTGTTACTTGCCATGTCGCCTGCCACCAGATGTGGATTGTCACTTGCCACTTCACCTGCCACCAGATGTGGATTGTCACTTGCCACTGTCACCTGCCAATAGATGTGGATTCTCACTTGCCAGTTGCCACCATTTGCAGATTGTCACTTGCCACATCACTTGCCACCAGATGTGGATTGTCACTTGCCACTGTCGCCTGGCACCAGATGTGGATTGTCACTTGCCACCAGAAGTGGATTGCCACATCATCTGCCACCAAATGTGGATTGTCACTTGCCACATCGCTTCCCACGTCTCCTGCCACCAGATGTGGATGATCGCTTGCCACGTCACCTGCCACTATTTGCAGATTGTCACTTGCCATGCCAGTCAGTGCCACCAAATGTGCATTTCGCTGCATTGGTGGCAGGCTGGCAGAGCTGGCCCATTTAGCACAGTGACAAAGGCAGGTGCAGTTCTCGGTTCTGAGTGAGGGCAGGAGAGCGGTGATGCAGGGCGGGCAGTGAGATGATGCCATTCCGCTGCTCCAGCCACACCTCCAACATTGAATAGGCCTGGCTGTGAGGGCAGAAGAGCAGGCAATAGTGGAAAAGAACTCTGGATAGCTGCAGAAGAGCAGTGATACAGGGCGGGTGGAGAAAGATGATTTCCACTCTGCTCGTCCGCCCGCTCGCTTCTCTCATCCACCTGCCCACCCGCTCGCCGTACCCACGGCCTGGCTGCAGAGAGGCCATGGCCCGCTGGTAAGGCAGGGACCCCTGCGACAAGAGACTCTGGGCTATGGGCCCCAGATTTGGGGCTATAGTGTCAATAGTCACCCCCTAGTGATGCCACTGGCAGAGACTAGCCTTAACATAGGAGTCAGGGGAAATGAATAGGCAGGCCATTCTCTTCTCTGTTCTCCTCCAGGCTGAACAGGAAGTGTGTCCTGAGACACAATTGGCCAGTGTGTCCTGAGACACAATTGGCCAGTGTGTCCTGAGACACGATCTCAGGTCTCAGGAGCTGCTTCCTCAGGAGCTGCCGGGAGGCCAATCAGGAAGACAATAGCGAATATTAATTTGCTATTGTCACACAAGTGGTTGGGCTTGGGGTGCTGTGCTCTGCGCCCTGAGCCCACCCTTTTTCAAAGCCAATTAGAGCCTCAGGCTCTAATCATGTGCTTAAGAAAAAAACATTGTAATCCATTTGTCCGGCGCCCTGCATGTAGATTAGGGGCTGGGCGCATGGATTATGGGGGTAGCACCCCTGCGCCCCGTATGGATAAGCTGCCCCTGCTGGGCACGGTGCTACACCCACCAGCCATGACAGGCAGTATAACTCTTGCTGCAGCATATGTACACCCCTGACCACTGCAGTTAAAGGGGGTGGGGTTGGGGCATGGGTGATAAAAACACATCTTAACTATGAGGTTTTACCAACCCCCAAACTGCAAATGTAATTGAACCCTTGCTGTTCTGAGCCCCCTATAAGGCTGCTTTCACACAGATGTTTTGTGTTTTACCTGAACCATGGGCACTGCAGGTACACTGCACTGCACCCGCTGTGTGGGTAAACAGCAGTACATCCGTGGGAAACAGCCCTACACTATTATGCCCAGTGTATTGCTGCTCACTGACCTGAAGATCTTATCTTCCCTTCTGCTAGCACCTCTTTGGAAATCAGGAAGAACTCCGGACAGCCGCACACCGGGAAAATTTAAATTCAAAAGGGTTTATTTAAAAGCAAGAATCACTTCAATCCTAAACACGACAAAAAGGGGGTACAGAACTGACGCGTTTTGCACTAGGTTTAGTGCTTACTCATAGCTATGACAGCTTAGAACTGTCCCTGCACAAAATTACATTTGTAAAGGAAAAAAATAAGCCATTTAAAACTGCTTGCGGCTTTAATGTCATGTCTTGTCTTGGCAATATGGATGAAAACCTTTGAGAAAAATGGCATGGCTACCCCATCATCCCCCCCCCCCACACCCCAGCCCATTACCAGACCCTTTGGGTCTTGTATGGATATTAAGGGGAACCCTGCACCCAAAATAAAACCATATACCTAAAACCCTATATACCCAGCAAATAAGGGTAGATACAGGTGTATACCATGCTGTGCTGGAAGCACAGAACACACACTAACTCCTGCAGATAGCTGTATTAGAGAACATCAGCAAATATGGGTAGATACAGGTGTATACTGTGCTGTGCTGGAGGCACAGAACACACACTAAGTCCTGCAGATGGCTGTATTAGTGAACACCAGCAAATATGGGTAGATACAGGTGTATACTGTGCTGTGCTGGAGGCACACAACTCACACTAACTCCTGCAGATGGCTATTTTAGAGAACACCAGCAAATATGGGTAGATACAGGTGTATACTGTGCTGTGCTGGAGGCACAGAACACACACTAACTCCTGCAGATGGCTGTATTAGAGAACACCAGCAAATATGGGTAGATACAGGTGTATACTGTGCTGTACTGGAGGCACAGAACTCACACTAACTCCTGCAGATGCCTGAGTCAATAACACACTGTCCCTGCCTATCTATCTCCCTGCACGCCGGAACAGACTACACAAGGCCGCCGCGCTGATGGCCTTATATAGTGTGGGGCGTGTACTAAGCCCCCTGAGCTATAATTGGCCACAGGCATACTGCCTGTGGCCAATTATGGCTCTCATCGCTGCCGGTGCTGTGATTGGCCAAGCATGCAGGGTCACAGTGCATGCTTGGCCAATCATCAGCAAGCAATGCACTGCGATTGGCACAGTGCACTGTGGGCCGTTCGTATCACACGAATTTGATGCGAACGGCCCACAAATTTCTGGTTTCGTCGAACGGACGAACGGCCGATGTTCGATTCAAACATGGGTTTGAATCGAACGCCGGGCTCATCCCTAGTGGAGATAGATAGAACATGGCTCTGTTCATTGCTACAAGCAAATTAGTGTGCCATAGTGTGCTTTTGTGATTCTATTGTGAGTGTAAGTGTGGTGTGAATATAGTGATAGCGAAGTGTGAGTGTAGTGTGACCATTCAGTTTTACTTTAGTGTCAGTTTAATGTTTCAGGGCAGATTTACTGCAGTATATGGAGGTGCATTAGTGCACATTTACTGCAGTATATTGAGGTGCATTAGTGCACGTTTACTGCAGTATATTGCAGTGCGTTAGTGCACGTTTACTGCAGTATATTGAACCGGGTTAGTGCATGTTTACTGCAATATATATTGAACTGCATTCGTGCATGTTTACTGCAGTATATTAAGGTACGTTGGTGCACTTTTGCTGCAGTGTATTAAGGTGCGTTAGTGCATGTTTGCTGCAGTATATTGAACCGCATTAGTGCGCGTTTACTGAAATATATATTGAACTGCATTCGTGCACATTTACTGCAGTATATTGAGGTGCGTTAGTGCACGTTTACTGCAGTATATTGAAGTGTGTGGTTTGGTATATCGGGGCGCTAATAAATCTAAGACAACTAATATATCTAAATATAATTGGATAATAGTAAATTCTGGTTTAATCGACCTCTCGAAAAGGAGTAATGCGTGCCTCTATTTAGTGAAAGTGTCCCCACTCAAAAACCATGAGAATATAATCAATGATTAATTGACCATCTACTGAGCCAAAAAAATATATATAGTTCCTGTGATAGTGTCAAATATCGGTGAACTTAGCAAATTATATTACATATCACATGTGCAAAAAGTTAATATATATAAATAAAAGAAATATTAATATAAATTGTGTGTCACAAATATTGAGTGCCACCGTATGCATTCACATACAGCCAACAAACATATATAAACCAGTGATGCGTGCTCCCGCGAGGGATATCAATCCTTCAATGTAATTAATAAATTTAGCAAACTTATCACATGTGCAAAAAAAAATGATGAATATAAAAAATAATATTACTATAAATTATGTGTCACAAATAATGAGTGCCCCCATATGCATTCACATACAACCAACAAACATATATAAACCGGTGATGCGTGCTCCCGCAAAGGATATCAATCCTTCAGTATAATTAAGAAACTCCTCCTTGGTAGAGTCCAATATATATGTCACCAAAGAAATATAATATATATATAAATAAAATGTTTTTGAAAAATACACAGCCAAAAACAGCAATAGAGTTCATGAAGAATCTTATATGTTGAATGTCGGTATCATTCTTATCCTATGAGATGTGAGTCCCTTTACCACATAGTATTCCTTCTTTCACCCAAAAAGTGATAGCAAAAATTAAAGCTGGCCTCTTACCAGACGGTGTTGATTGCTTTACTTAAAAAACAATCAAACGCGCTTGTTACAGGACTTTGCCTGTCGGCAGATACACCATATAACTTTGAGACAACTCCTCCTCCTCTCAGGTCAAATAAATTTGAAACAACTCCTCCTCTTCACCAACCAGTTCAGATCAGACCATGGATGGGTATATATGTGGATCAAAAAAAGCACTTCATAGTGTAATCTTGCTTTTTATTTTTTTAAATTGAACAATAATACAAAAGCCAAATGGCCACTCACATTAGCTGGTGCCCGCCCGGCACTGGGGCTGCTCGCTTGTAACAGTCAGTGGTGTGTTTTAAAATTTCTCTCCCTCTGATGGATTCCTTGCTGTGGATCGGCGTGCGTGTCACCTACTCTCGCCGTCAACCAGGCAAACCGGATATCCGGGGACGTTAGCGCTTGAATTAGTGATCAGGTACCGCCTCCGACGCACGTTTCGTGATGTTTCGTGACATCATGAAACGTGCGTCGGAGGCGGTACCTGATCACTAATTCAAGCGCTAACGTCCCCGGATATCCGGTTTGCCTGGTTGACGGCGAGAGTAGGTGACACGCACGCCGATCCACAGCAAGGAATCCATCAGAGGGAGAGAAATTTTAAAACACACCACTGACTGTTACAAGCGAGCAGCCCCAGTGCCGGGCGGGCACCAGCTAATGTGAGTGGCCATTTGGCTTTTGTATTATTGTTCAATTTTAAAAAATAAAAAGCAAGATTACACTATGAAGTGCTTTTTTTGATCCACATATATACCCATCCATGGTCTGATCTGAACTGGTTGGTGAAGAGGAGGAGTTGTTTCAAATTTATTTGACCTGAGAGGAGGAGGAGTTGTCTCAAAGTTATATGGTGTATCTGCCGACAGGCAAAGTCCTGTAACAAGCGCGTTTGATTGTTTTTTAAGTAAAGCAATCAACACCGTCTGGTAAGAGGCCAGCTTTAATTTTTGCTATCACTTTTTGGGTGAAAGAAGGAATACTATGTGGTGAAGGGACTCACATCTCATAGGATAAGAATGATACCGACATTCAACATATAAGATTCTTCATGAACTCTATTGCTGTTTTTGGCTGTGTATTTTTCAAAAACATTTTATTTATATATATATTAAATTTCTTTGGTGACATATATATTGGACTCTACCAAGGAGGAGTTTCTTAATTATACTGAAGGATTGATATCCTTTGCGGGAGCACGCATCACCGGTTTATATATGTTTGTTGGTTGTATGTGAATGCATATGGGGGCACTCATTATTTGTGACACATAATTTATAGTAATATTATTTTTATATTCATAATTTTTTTTGCACATGTGATAAGTTTGCTAAATTTATTAATTACATTGAAGGATTGATATCCCTTGCGGGAGCACGCATCACTGGTTTATATATGTTTGTTGGCTGTATGTGAATGCATACGGTGGCACTCAATATTTGTGACACACAATTTATATTAATATTTCTTTTATTTATATATATTAACTTTTTGCACATGTGATATGTAATATAATTTGCTAAGTTCACCGATATTTGACACTATCACAGGAACTATATATATTTTTTTGGCTCAGTAGATGGTCAATTAATCATTGATTATATTCTCATGGTTTTTGAGTGGGGACACTTTCACTAAATAGAGGCACGCATTACTCCTTTTCGAGAGGTCGATTAAACCAGAATTTACTATTATCCAATTATATTTAGATATATTAGTTGTCTTAGATTTATTAGCGCCCCGATATACCAAACCACACCATTCAATAAATCTAAGGATTTCAAAGGGAGCAGCATCATTATTCAATTATATCAGTTGGTTAATTTTTTGATCAATTGGTGTAAAATTGTAGTATACTACCATTACTATAATATCAAATATATATTTTTTTTGAATTATAGAGTTTTCCTCCAAGCGCGGGGTTGAGACAACCTATTTGTGGTTGCCTACACCTATATAAGTATATTGAAGTGCCTTAGTGCACATTTACTGCAGTATATTGAAGTGCCTTAGTGTATTTTTACGGCAGAACATTGAAGTGCGTTAGTGCACTTTTACTGTAGTATTTTGAAGTGCGTTAGTGCACTTTTACAGCAGTATATTGAAGTGCATTAGTGCACTTTTACGGCAGTATATTGAAGTGCGTTAATGCACTATTACTGCAGTATATTGAAGTGCATCAGTGCAGTTTTACTGCAGTATATTGTAGTGTATCAGTGGAGTGTGTCTGTGTAGTGAGTACTTAAGTTAAAGTGCATCCAAGTACACATTTCC
>CM053026.1:541031490-541116490 GCA_028564925.1 Lithobates sylvaticus
AGTTCTCTTGGTGTCCTGGTTCAACTGGACGGTACCAAGGTTTCTGGTAAGGTCATGGGTTGCTATGGCAGCTATGGCAGCCCATGGGGCCAGTGACGTTTCCCTATGTCTTTCCTCCTCTCCAGCTTCTGATGTGGCTTTTACACTGGATCACGGCTGCGGGGGTCCCGGTCATTCTATTATACCTGGATGGGTCCAGTTGTTCTGGGTACGCCGACTGGGTGCGCCTGGTCGCCGGAGTTCCTTGTCGACTGCCTCTCAGGAAGGATCTATGGTCCCAGGGCCGTTCTTCCATCCTGCCTTTTAGAGTTACTGGTTTTAACGGCCTGGCTTTGTTGAGCCAGGTGCGGCAGTTCTGGCGGCTCCGATGGCTAGGGAGTCCATCTTTTAGGAGGTTTTAACCTCCGGGTGGGGAGAGCGCATATATCTTGGTGTGAATCACCGGGCATTCATACTTGTTCTTTCTAGGTGGCTCCAATTCCAACCCCCATTTACGGGGGGTTAAACAGGAATGCGCCTCGAGGGCCAGGTCTCAGCCTGGGTGGTCAGCTTCATCATCCCCTGGCCTTGCGCTCCCTGGTGCGTACCTTTTTATTCAAGGGGTTAGATGTCTGTTTTTTTTTTTCTACCGCCGTGGGATCTGAACTTTGGTGTTTTTTCGGTTCTCCAGGAGCCACTCTCTCTCGCCCTTTTGCAAAATCTCAGGAGATTCCACTGCTTACTCTGTCTCGGAAGGTGCCCTCTTGGTGGCTTTCACCTCCTCTCACAGGGTGTAGAAAAGGGTGGTGTTATCTTCGTTCACCTTACCCAGGTTTAGGCGGTGCCTCGCCCTTTTCTATAGTTCCGTCCCTGGGTTTCCATTTGAACAAGGACATTGTGTTTCCTTTCTTGTGTCCCTGGCAACACATCCCAAGGAATTTGCCTTATCTGCCTGGGATGTGGTTTGGGGGATTCGGTTGTATTTGCCAGCCACTGAGTCTTTTGGAGGTCAGGCTCTCTGTACTCACGGACAGGCAAAGAAAGGGGCTGTCTGCTTCTTCTGCGACCTTCTGGGTGGATCAGACAGATGACTCTGGGCTATTCTGTCAGGAATCAGGTTCCTGCTTTCCCTGTTACGGCGCATTCTTCTTGGGCGTCTTGGGCCTTCTGTCTTCAGGCGTTCGTGGCGCATTTTTCACAAGTTCTACAAAGTTGTTGGGTTGGCATCCGCGGGTGCCTTTTTAGGCTGCAAGCTTAATACCCATTTAAGAATAATCCACTCTTCACTTGTGGAATGGCTAATATTGTATGTACAGTGCCTTGAAAAAGTTTTCCACATTTTGTCATGTTACAGCCAAAAACGTAAATGTATTTTATTGGGATTTTATGTGATAGACCGATACAAAGTGGCACATAATTGTTGAGTGGAAGGAAAATTTAGGTTTTCTGAGTCTTTTTTTTTTTTAATCAATATAATTTAATATTTCAACATGACCTTGTAATCACTTTGACAATTTCTTTCTTTCATTGCATTCAAATAACAGTATCAGGTGGAAGTTACAATCACCATATGTTAAAATATGGTTTTAATAATTTTCTGTGATTCTCTTTCTGATTTCTCCAAAATTGAATGTGACATAACTGTGCTTTCTATATGGTTATTACAGGTAGTATTTCAATAGAAAAAGAAACCCACCCACAGAGCACTCTCTCCACTATAACAAAAAAAACATACATACCTTTCAGTGTATTGAATTACTGTTTTTCCTGCTTGCTCTTTGAGAAACATTAGTGCATGGTTTTTCCACTGAACAGACAACGGCTAGCTCTAAGCTTACTCAGTAATGCCTCCTGGCCCTTTAATAGCCCTCTATGACTGGTTAAGGCCCAATGTTTTTCCCTTGAAAGTTAGGTGGAATTTTAATGGTTATGTCTGGCAACCATAATAGCTGAGCATACCACCAGCATAAAGCCCCAGTAAATCCTTGTATAAGCCTAAAAGCCTTGAAGGTTTTTACGTTTGTGGGTCTTATCTCTTGTAATAAGATCTCCTTATGTTGTAAACTATTGACGCTCTAGTTTTTTGGCTTGATTTTGGATTCTTAAAACCGTCTTGTTAAGGAGAACCTTGTCTCTGAACTTTTCACCTACTTTGCCAGGACTCAATCTACCCAACAGTTCAAAGTTTACTGAGTCTCAGTTTAGTCTCAACAAAAATTATTTAACTTTGTCCAAATTTTCAGGTAATAGTCCAGAATTATCAGCAGTCTCAATTGTTTTTAAATATTCTAGAGGCAGCTATTTTCCTTAGCCCAAGCACACAATAGGCGTTCCTCAAGGGTAAAATGTTTCATTTCCAGATATTGGATGGTGACCAGCTAGGCTTTGTTCTTTATCAATATGCTTTAGCCCCCTCTAATTACATTTGATGCTTGGATGTTAGCACAGCACATGCTGAAAGAGAACCACAGTTAGAAATTTCCAAAGCAACTGCTTCTTGTTCATCTAAACATTGGATTGGGTTTTAACTAGGGTTGTCCCGATACCACTTTTTTAAGACCGAGTACAAGTACCGATACTTTTTTTTCAAGTACTCGCCGATACCGATTACCGATACTTTTTTTTAATGTCATGTGACTGTTTGACTGATGGGCACTGACTGGTGACTGATAGGCAGCACTTATGGGCACTGATAGATGGCATGGATAGGCAGCACTTATGGGCACTGATGGATAGCACCGATGGCTGGTACTGACTGATGAGCACTGATAGGCAGCACTTTTGGGCACTGATAGATGGCACTGATAGGCATTTATGGGGACTGATAGCTGGCACTGATAGGCAGCACTTATGGGCAGGCACTGATGAGCACTAAAATGCAGCATTGATTTGCAACTGCATAATAAATGATATGAATGATGAGGCACGGAAGGATTTTGCAATGCTATATGGCATATAGCATTGCAAAACCCTCCCTTGCCTCTCATCATTCATGTCATTTAACATTTAGTATGCTGCAACGCCCATCTTGCTACACCTTGCACTCAGCTGCAGTAAGCCAGCAGCAGACATCTTGTTACACCCAGCCCGAACTATATGGGCTGGGTGTAACAAGATGTCCGCTGCTGGCTTACTGCAGCCGAGTACAAAGGTGTACCAAGATGGGTGCCGTGATGTTTATCCTCCGACGAAAACACGGAGCCGTCACTTCCTGTTCCAAATGGGACGGCTCCGGGCACCGCTTTGAACACAATATATACGGCGGCACCCTTCATCCCTGCCCTGGCCAGCTTACCCCCTGTTCCACTGCTACCAGATCGATCTCCGCTCCGCCCGCTCTGCCCGTTCCGCCTTCTCCGCCCGCCGACTTCCGGTTACAAGTATCGGATTAAGCATCGGGAGCATTTGTGCGAGTACAAGTACTCGCACAAATGCTCGGTATCGGTCCCGATACCGATACTAGTATCAGGATCGGGACAACCCTAGTTTTAACTAATGCAGTACATGCTGAAAAGGAAAATGCACCCCGTAGACTGACTTGGCCCATGTTTTAAAAAGAAAACTTTACAAAACATTTTAATATCATTTTATGTTTCCTGTTCTTTATGCCCTCATTTTTGTACATGTTTGCATGTATTGCAATTTACAGCTGTCACGCTTCTTCACCCCCCAAAAAATGTGCCATGGGCTACAGTGGAACTTTGCTTGTAATATGTTTGTTGATAATCTGAATAGTTTTTAATGAGTTTTTGTTTTAAATGTGTTCTATTCAGTAAGCATTGTATATTATCTATTGTTTCTAAGAATGTGCATAACTGAGAAACTACCTATTTATTTTTTTATATGCTGTTTATTACTTACTACTATGTACCTCATTTTTCTTATGTATGCCAATGATATTGACTTATTATTGGTTTTCTTTACTGTACCCTGATTTCTTGTTGTATTTATGAAATACTTAAAGAATTAAAAAAAAAATGTTACCATACTAGGGATGCGCCGATACCAGTTTTTTAAGGCCGAGTACCGATACTTTTTCTCAAGTACTCGCCGATACTGATACCTATTTTTAGGGTCATGTGACAGTTTTTTTTAGACTAATGAAAAATTATTACATGAGCCTAGGTTCACACTGATGCATTGCTGGGAACCACATGCGATTCGGACAGGAATCGCACAGCAGTGCGATTTGAGCCCATTCATTTTGTATAGGCTCAAATCGCATGAAAAAGGTGCAGGCAGGTATTGGTATTAGCATTGGAGCATTTTGCATGAGAAACCATTACAACTGTTTCACTTCTTCGCAACTAGTTCCAGCTCACAGGCCAGTCCCTCCTCTGACAGCACTCTGCTCCACATTCTATTTTCATTTCCTCCACTTTGATCCCACAGCACTGACTATGGAGATCAGAGGAGCACTGCAGGAACAGGTTAATGACAGGTAGAGATTGGGGGTGGGGTGCAGTAAGGGGTTAATGATGCATATGGAGATGGGGAGGTGCACTAAGAAGTTACTGTTTAGAGATGGGGAGGTGCAATAGGGGTTAATGTATAGAGATGAGGTGATGGGCAGTAAGGGGTTAATGTATGGAGATTGGGTGGGTGCAGTAAGGGGTTAATGTATGGAGATGGGGTGGGTGCAGTAAGGGGTTAATGTATGGAGATGGGGTGGGTGCAGTAAGGGGTTAATAATGATGCAGAGAGGTCTGGCTAGGCTCCACTCACCTCAGGGGGAAGGAAGCCATGTTCCATTCGAAGTGCCAAGAGTCAGTAGAGACACATGGAGGCGGAAGAGCCAATGCTCGTAGTGTACATGCAGGTGACCTGCGGAGTGCAATAGTCAGTCCATTACACTCCTTCCTGACACGCACGTTTGGTCTGTCATTTACCAACCTGAGGACCCCCACACATGATCCACGGCACCCAGCTCACACCGCCGTCAGGACCTCTCCATCCCACCCATGGACGTTCCCTAGCAATCACACCCCACAGAGCCCAGCAGCGGTCAGTTGGACGGGAGGAGGCGGGGACACACTCCTGCCATCTATGCTTTTAGGTTTAGACTGGAGCCGTGGGAGAATTTGCATGGCATTCGGACAGGAATGGCACAGCATTCCTGTTCAAATCGCATGCGATTCTTTGCAGTGCGATTTGAGCCCAATATTTTGTATGGGCTCAAATCGCACCGCAAAGGTATAGGTTGCGGATATCGGAGCATTTTTTTTTTTTTACGAGTACCGATACTCACAAAAATGCCTAGTATCGGTGCATACTAGCATATTATATTACCTTGCAGGAGGAACATATTTTTTTTTTTTATCACAAAAGTTTACTACCGCTTTAATCACATCTTTTCAAGGGAGAATAAATTCAGTTTAGCCATTCTTTCACCAGAGGTCTTCCATGTCTCCTATCAGTTTGGTTGTTTTTCTCATAAACCTTCCTACCTGCACCTTGAGCTTTTCACCTGCAAACGATGTGCAAAGCTTATGTTGTCCCATGGGGGTTATTTATTGCTATATATATATATATATATATATATATATATATATATATATATATATATATATATATAATTCAGTTGGGTCCATATATATTCGGACACAGGCACAATTTTCATACTTTTCGCTCTGTATGCCACCAAAATAAAATTAAAATTAAACAGCCCAAATTAATTTAAAGTGCAGACTTTCAGCTTTAATGCCAGGGGTTGAACATAAATTAAAAAAAGTACAAATTTTAGGAACTGCAACCATTTTTATACACAGTCCCCCCATTTTCAGGGGCTCAAATGTAATTGGACAAATGCATATAATCATAAATCATATAATCATAAATAAAATGTTCATTTTTAATATTTTGTTGAGAATCCTTTACTAGCAATGACTGCCTAAAGTCTGAAACCAATGGACATTACCAAAGACTGGGTTTCCTCCTTTCTGATTCTTTGCCAGGCTTTTAACTGCAGCTGTCTTCAGTTGTTCTTTGTTTGTGGGTCTCTCTACCTTTTTAGTTTTGCCTTCAGCAAGGGAAATGCATGCTCAATTGGGTTGAGATCAGGTGATTGACTCTGCCATTGCAGAATATTCCACGTATTTTCCTTCAAAAGCTCCTAGGTTGCTTTTGCAGTGTGTTTTGGATCATTGTTCAGCTGTACCGTGAAGTGCTGTCCAATCAATTTTGCTGCATTTGGCGGAATCTGGACTGACAGTATATCTCTAAACACTGCTGAATTCATCTGGTTGCTTTTGTCTTCTCTCATATCATCAGTTAACACCAATGACCCAGTGCCACTGGAAGCCATGCATGCCCATGTCATCACACTGCCTCCACTATGTTTGGGGACAGAAAATTTACACTGTTATATAAGCTATACGCTCACTACTTTATATTGTAGCAAAGCGTAATTTCTTCAGTGTTGTCACATGAAAAGATATAATAAAATATTTACAAAAATGTGAGGGGTGTACTCACTTTTCTGAGATACTGTGTGTGTGTGTGTGTGTGTGTGTGTGTGTGTGTGTGTGTGCGTGTATGTATGTATATATATATATATATATATATATATATATATATATATATATATATATATATATATATATTCTCTCACTATTTAGCCTTTAAAGTTGTATACATAAAACCATATATTAACTGCATCCCATGCTGTATGAAACTCTAGTAAAATTTGGAGATTAACAATCTTTGCTTGTGCGCAGGAGATAAAAAGGAGAAGAAGCCAGCTGTAGCTGAGGATGAAGCTAGACCTGTCGATGCATCTCGCTTGGACTTGCGCGTTGGCTGCATCATTTCTGCCAAGAAGCACCCAGATGCAGACTCCCTGTATGTAGAGGAAGTAGATGTAGGAGAGGCCTCCCCAAGGACTGTTGTCAGTGGCCTTGTAAAGCATATCCCACTTGAACAGGTATTTAATGGTTTCATTTGGTGTTTTTTATTTTTTGTTTTGTTTTTTTGTTAAGAGCTCCTGAACAGTAGAGCATGAATATATCTTGTTAACATTTACAGCTCAAGTCTATATATATATATATATATATATATATATATATATATATATATATATATATATATAAGCATGAGGAATTGCAAACAGTTTGCGTACAGTGTTAGTTTCATAGAGGTCAGGACTCTTTCAAGATCAACTTCTACACCCCCCAACCCCCTCTTGCTCAGATTCCACGTCACCATCTTGGTCCTATCCCAGTAGACTGCTGGGGGGAGTTGTTTGGGGTTTTAGTTTGTCCACAGACAGTCCTTTGTGGCATGACATATACTGAATGTTATGTGCTGTCCTTTGGTGATGACAGGGGCCCCAGTTGAGGCTCCCTATACTTCGTAAGTTGACAACCACTGCTTCTAAGTCATCACATGATTTCAAACTAGAATTGAGGATCTGTACCTTCACCGATTCCCATGCATAGCAGAGAAAATCACAAATCCTAAAATAAACCTTGTACAACAAAACTCAACATTCAGACATATTCATTCAGCTCTAAAGATGGAGTAATATATTCCTTTCCCTCATCATTTGAAATGGCAACTATTCTAAAATTAATATTGTAAAATGAAACACAGTTTCCTTCTATCAAAGCAATGATTTCCAGCAATATTATTTTTGTGAGTGCTTCATCCCTGTTTTATGAAGCCCAGAACGAGGAAAAATAGCATCTAATTTGAAGGCTATTTTCCCTGTTTCATTTTTTCCCACTGGGGCTGGTCTTTTTATAACTGCGTCCTTGGTGCCAAAATGAATGCTAACCATGGGAAGCATTACAAATGGTTGATCAATAATTCCTTGGAGTACAGCGGGGAGGATCTGTACTCTGCCAAGTTATTTGGCTAATTAGATAATTGTCTGTGATGTTTGTTTGAGATTTAAAATAAATACATGCATAAATAATAAGGAGCACCTGGGAAATGAGGAAAAAAGTGCACTTGATATGATTCATGCCGCTTTACGTACATACAACATTAGAAACATAAAACATCTGGTCAATTACATTTTATAGTCGTACATCTTCATCATTGCTAAAAAATACTCCAAGTAAGGTATCTATCAAGGAAAATAATTTTCCAGCCACACAGAAAATGGAGCATTTTATTGCCTCTATGTGCAGTCCAAGTGCAGGGCTTAAAGCAGTATATTTCCCATTTTTAACATTAACATCGCCAAACTAAAAATGTTCTACACACTTGCAGGAAGTTAAAGCTGCAAGAACAAAATGGTATCCAAAGGCATGTAAAATGCACTGAATAATGCAAAAAAATATATGCAGACTCTTTTAGTCAGTATTGCAAAACTACAAATGTCATATGGCTCTAGCTATTTTTAAAGACCCAATGGTAGAGCAATTAAGGAATGCTTAGAGACAATAATTTTGTGTTCTTAGGTGAGGCAAAGAGCTCAGTGTAACCATATTTTAAGGAAGAACTTTTTTTGTTTTTGTTTTTAGTTTATCATTATGATTATCATTTTGATGGTTCATGGGTTTAAGGCAGGGATCCTCAAACTACGGCCCTCCAGCTGTTGCAGAACTACACATCCCATGAGGCATTGTAAAACTCTGACATTCACAGACATGACTAGGCATGATGGGAATTGTAGTTCCTGAACAACTGGAGGGCCGTAGTTTGAAGACCCCTGGTTTAAGGCATACTGAAACAAAAATGAAAAACTTCCCCATAGCAGCCAATCAGCTTTGTTTGAAGTAATAATTGTGATGTCACAGGTCCAATTTTTGTTATAGTTTTCTTTCCTCCCAATTTACAGAAATCGACTAATTTACTAGGGATCAATAAGCTCCAATTGAATGGTCACCAAATACAAACATCATTTGTTTTTATATATATTTTTGTGTAAAATAGTGTTTGGTGACTAATCCTTTGAAGTTTTTGCACTCTATTTAGTCTACTAAGGGGATATTCAGCATTTTACAGAATAATATAAGCATTTATCTGCCAAGATTTATTCTCTTAAATTGGCGAAAGATACATTTTCTCATTTCAGTTACTGTGCTTTTTTTTAACTTGTTGATTAAGTCTGAATGAACATTAACCGCTTCCCGACCGGCCACTGCATATATACGTCAGCAGAATGGCTCGGGCAGGCAGAATCACGTACCTGTAGGTGATCGTGCATGTGCCTGCCCGTGGGTCGCGCGCGCGCCGCTAGCGGCGCGCTCGCGACCCGGTCGGGAGCTCCGTGACCCCGGCCGCGGGACCAGCGGACCCGATCGCCGCTGGTATCCCGCGATCGGGTTACGGAGCGGAAGAACGGGGAGAGGTCTATGTAAACAAACCTCTCCCCGCGCTTCCTACACTGACTGTCAGTGATCGGCGGTTCCCTGTCATCGGGAACGCCGATCAATGACGTCACACGTACAGCCACGCCCCCCTACTGTAAAAAAAAAACACAACACGTCATACTGACTCCTCCCCGCCCCCTAGTGGTTAACCCCCTAACTACAACTGTCATTTACATAGGAATCAGTGCTATTTAAATAGCACTGATTGCTGTATAAATGACAAATGTACCAAAAATGTGTCAAAAATGTCCGATGTGTCCGCCAAAATGTCGCAGTCACAATAAAAATCGCTGATCGCCGCCATTACTAATAAAAAAAAAAATATTAATAAAAATGCTATAAAACTATCCCCTATTTTGTAAACGCTATAACTTTTGCGCAAACTAATCAATAATCGCTAATTGCGATTTTTTTTACCAAAAATATGTAGAAGAATACGTATCGGCCTAAACTGAGGAAAAAAAATGTTTTTTTATATATTTTTTGGGGATATTTATTATAGCAAAAAGTAAAAAATATTGCATTTTTTTCAAAATTGTCGCTCTATTTTTGTTTATAGCGCAAAAAATAAAAACCGCAGGGGCGATCAAATACCACCAAAAGAAAGCTCTATTTGTGGGAAAAAAAGGACGCCAATTTTGTTTTGGAGCCAAGTCGCATGACCGCGCAATTGTTAGTTAAAGCGACGCAGTGCCGAATTGCAAAAAGGGGCCTGGTCCTTTAGCTGCAAATTGGTCCGGGGCTGAAGTGGTTAACAGTACAGTCCAGATTATTACTGCTGCAAAAAAAATAAATAACATTTATGACTAAGCTGCCTTGTATGGTTACATATATTAAAAAGATCTACTAAGCACCAGATGTGGCTCTAAGTGCAAGTTGGCCAAAACTCTTAAAGTGATTATTAAATGTTTTTAAAGTATTGCTAGTAATAGGCCAGAAAATGAGTTGCATAACTTATTTTGAAATTTTATTTACTATAAATTATTTCTATTGGATGACATGTCTGTTGCTTTTAGTCCGCATCATGATAACTTAATTGTATCTGTAATAAATTAAATATGCACTCCAACCTTTTCACAGGCTTCGTTACCAGCCTACATTTTTTAAAGCTCCACGTTTTGGTTTTTCCCCACCCTTCTCCAACTGATCACTAGCATTAGTTAAAAAAAAAAAAAAAGTAAATGCCCTTTTCCCTTAATCATATTCTGGGACAACTACTGGCTTAACTCTTAAAGGGAAACACAAGCAAAGAGTAGTTGAATGTCCTCTAACTTGTCTTGTCTTCTGTTTTTCTGGAACATACACCATAACATTTGTTTTTTGTTTCTTTGGTTATAGTTATTGTGGTTATTCGTGTAGTCAGGTTTTGGTCTCTATACTATTTCCTCCCTATCTGAGGGCTCCCATTGTGTTGGGTGGCATACTGCCTTCATGAAGTGTTGGGTGTGGTGACTCTAGTGGGCCTACTAGCTGTAGTCTGCGCATTCCTTCTTGACTTGGTGGGCATTTGCAGGGGGAGCAAAAGGGTATGTTTTTTCCCACCCTTAGTTCAGTTGTCTTTCCTTCTGGTAAAAAGATTCTAGAGATGGTGACTGTGGTGGGGAAAGGGCATACTGTGGCAGAAGATAATGCACTACTATGATGCCAATGATGCACTATGGTACAGTGAGGCATTCCCCGCTCTTCTTGCCAGTCTGTAGGTGAGGAGTCCCAGGTGTGAAAAATGGGTGTCATAACTGCTAGAGGCCTGGATCTTTCCTTCTGCCTTGGGCTTTGTCACATTATACAGTAAAGCTGGCCTCCCCTACGCCTCAGTTATGAACCAAAAGGTGAAAAATGCAAATGTTAGGGCGGCCATCCCACAAGGATCTCTGGCTTTTGCTACTTGTAAGCCTACACTTTTATGTGCATATTTTAATTACCTTTTGGGGGTGCAGGGTAGCTGTTTAGTTGAAACATGACATTTCCATCTTTATTTTTTACAAATTTTGAATAAAGCTGATATCCCAAATAAAAGTGTGTCAATTGAAATATCAAGTTCTCAAGCTCTTATAACAAGTTTTTGTGTGAAAAAATGTATTATTGCTCTTGGCGGGTTCTAAGACCGCTTCTCTAATGAAAGACTTTATGAATGAGATAGTATCATCTTTTGGCTGCTTCAGATTTGTTATTTCAGATCTAAGGTTCCTAAGTTTGCTATTCAAAAGGACCTACAACATTTGCAATTCAGGGTTTCCCTTTGGTCTGTCTGCAGCCCTGCAATTTTTCACAAAAATATTGGCGGAGTTGCCAGCTTTTTTACATCTGCAGAAAGTATGAATTGTCCCTTATTTGGACTATATTCTAGTAGTCTTTTCCCACGAAAGGGAAATGTTAAGCTTGGACCTCCATCTTGTGCCTCAGAACTTCCAGAAATTGTGTGGGATGGTCAATCTAAAAGAACTAATCTTGATCCCAGAAATTATTCAGAGAGATCAGTCAGATGGGAGTACCCGATGTAGATGCCTTTGCCTCCAGTAGAAATAAGATGACCGAAAATAATTTCTCCCTAGAGAAAGAACCCCGATCTCTGGAGATGGATGCCTTAACTCACAGATAGGACTTCAGGCTGGGGTATAACATTCCCCCATTATCTATGCCACCATTAGTGGACAAGTAAGATTCTTCAGGTCAGGGCACATATCATTCTAGTGGCTCTGTGGTGGTCAGGGGGAAATTTGTTCTCAACTATCATGTCAACTTTCATGTCTCTGTCAATTTCCTCTTTGGATTGTACAGGTCTGGCCAGATTTGCTATTTCTGGGCCCAGTGATGCAACTGAACCTCCGGCTTTTCCATTTTATAGCCTGGAGGCCGAATAGAGGATACTCAGAAACAGCGCTGGGCTGGAAAAATGATGGTCATCTAGTTTCATTAAGATGCAGATAATAACATTGTCTGTTATAGACAGAGAATGCTACACATCAAGAATTACTAAGACTACCTGGAATCTAACTCTGGCAATGAATACCCTCACTAAAGAACCTGTCAAGCCTATCTCTGGCTATTCTCCAAAATTATATTAAAAATGACTCACCATTATTCTGCTAGGAGGACTAAAAACTTGCAGGCCCTATACTGTAAACCTATATTTGATTATCCCTCAAGATAGGGTAGTTCTTAAGCCAGAGCCTGTGTATCTACACAAAGTTTATTTGGGCTTTTTATAGATCACAAGAAGTAATGCTGATGACTTTTTGCAATGCCTCCTAAAAAAAAATCAGAAGACTAGATCAGTGTTCTGGATATGAGAAGGTGTCTCATGAGATATTTGGACAAGACGGAGGGAGGTGTTTTTTACCTGTGTTAACTGTTGAATGTGGAGCCAATCCTCTCTCTCAGGTAGCTGCCCTGAAAGATTCTTGAAATACCATTACTGGTAAGTCTTACTGTTTTTTTACTTAAAGTAGTGTTAAACACTAACGCAATAAAATAAACACTTCTCATTAAATTATTTGTAAGAAGATTACAGCATTTAATGCTACTGGCTCTTGCTCTCTGTGTTGCATCTCTGAACTTCTGGTCCCCACAGGAAAGGGTTAACCGTGGATAGTGCAGTCTCTAGTCAGTTATCTTGTAGGCTGTGGAGGGAAAAGCAGGAGAGTGCCCCTCCATCCTAGTCTATGGAGCTATGCGTTACTATTGACGCATACACTGTTGGGAGACACAAATTCCTGTATGCAAGGATGGCTCCTTGCATTGGAACCTGGTGCAGCAGTCGTGGCACCAGCTTAAACTGAAACATAGGCAAAGATAAAATGGCATACTCTGTAAGTGGATAAATCAGCTGCTGAAAGTGCTTAAAAAGCTGAGGGTTTTAAATCACTTTAAAGCTGCAGTCCCGTGACACTCTAGTCATGAGGCTTCTCTCCTCTTCTGTTTACAGAAGGTGGTGACCTTCTTTGGATGTCCACATCACTGTCTGTGTGACGTGCACACTTCTTTTGGATGTCCAGCAGCGGGTCCTCCCAGGATCCAGAAGAGGTGTGATGTCAGCACAAAGGCACTGTTGGGGACCAGCCTGTGCTGGCACATCTTCAGTGCTGGATTAGCGGTTCCCCGCACCCAGAAACCTGGACGGCAGACTTCAATGAGAATATCTTGCTTCAGAAGGCAAGGGGAAAAAATATATATATTTGCCAAGAAATGGGCTTTAAATAAATGTGTCTTAAGAGGCAACAAAGAAATGCATACTCACCTCAGAATCACTGCCTCACCCCGACGTTAGAGATAGTTCTTTTAAATGGTTAGAACCAGGGTTTTGTCAACTTTTAGTGTAAACATTTAGTGAAGCATTGGCTGCTTTTTTTCTTTTAATGGACTATTTTTTTTAATATTTTAGCTGAAATTCTGCTTTAAAGTGGTTGTAAACCCTTTTTTTAATTCTTTTTATTTTGAAACATCAAGGTACTTGCAAAGACAGTAATGGCCACTTAGGAGCTTACCTCGGCATACTTAAAACAACTGCCCGGGCACCTAAAAACCCCCACAAAAGACAAATGCGAAAACAAAATTGCAGAAATCAGAAAAGGACTGCCGTTATTCATTGTGTGTGTATGCCATGAATCCATTGGGGAGTTTAATCAAGATAACCTATTTCCCCCCCTGGGTGGAGGCCAGACCTCCCCTAGCCCCCCACCCCCTTCATCAAAAAAAGGTCATCTGAAACAATAACACTCAGTTGATGTATGTTTACATATGAGCAGTAGAGTCATCTTGGAGCCACTTGGACCAAACTTTATCAAACTTTAGGGCAACCCCTATGGCAGTGTCTTTATACAGAGGAAGTGCTGTGTTGACTAATTGTTGCCAGTAAGCGATCATTGGGAGAAGAGGAATTTTTCCACGTGAGGGTGATAGCTTTCCTAGCGTAGAATAGTAAGATGCTCAGTAATATGCGTATTGCCACAGTTGGAGCCAGATCTTCAACCAGGCCCAGCATACATATGCGCAGAGAGGGTGCAAACACAACTCCAGAAATGGTGGTAATAAGGAGGACCACTGCCTCCCAGAATAGAACAATGTGACGTCTCCCATCGGGTGATTACAGCACCAGCAATTTGGGGGAGAGGATGGAGCCATTTTATGAACTCTGTATATCTGTGTATGATCTTGAATTGGATGAGCCTGTTTCTTAACGAAACAAGGTATTTAAATGGGAAGTCCCAGATATTCGACCAGTCATCTCCATCTAAATCCAGAATATTTATTAACCATCTACTCCAGATAGAATCCAGCTCTGTCAGGGTGGTCATGCACAGGTGATTATAAAGAACAGACATTGGTTTAGCAAAGCAGTCAAATCTGATAACTTTCTCAAAAACTGACATGGCTATAGACACACTGGAGTGGGAGAATTGGCTACCAAAGGCATAGGATAACTGCCAGTATCGGAACAGAAAAGTATTACGGGTACTTTGAATTTTGTGGAAAGAACGGGAAAGGAAATCAGATTTCCCTGATCAACCAGAGATAAAAGCAATTTGATACTATATCTAGTCCAGGTTTGAGGGCCTGGAAGCTGAAAGGGACTAAAAATGGGGTAAATTGGGATTCTGCCAAAGAGGGGTATTCAGTGAAAACTGTTGTGGGACCTGGGATTCGAGGCTGGAGCTTACTCTCCAGGCCTTAAGGATGGTAAGCATGGAAGGGGTAGGGGGGCTTTAGCTCCTCTATAGAGAAGAGACTGTAGGGCCTCCAAGGAAGGCTGCATCGCCATCTCCAAAACTGTTGCCATGTTGGTAGTATCTGCGGACAGCCACCAGTAAGCAGTAACTAATTGGGGGGCCAGGTAATATTTAAAACAGTCAAGGAGTGCCAAACCTCCTTGAGAGTAGGGTCTCATGAGGTTGGACAATTTGTAGCGGGGCGTGGGCCCCATTGAAAGGAGAAAAATAATTGGTTGAATTTAGTAAAAAAAAACATTTCGGAGTCCATTGAGGGGAGTTCCTGAACAGGTATGTGAATTTGGTAAGAATCTTCATTTTGATGAGATTTATGCAACCTGATAATGACAATGGCAGATTCTTCCATGCCAGAGAGAACTGGCAATAAATTAAATTCTATAAAATCAGAGGCAGTTCGGGAAATTGTGACACCAAAATATTTAAACCTGCCCACCCACTGCACCGCCATATCAGGAGAGGCCAGGGCTTTCACTTCAAGCTCAATTGGGAATAGTTGTGACTTGGTCCAGTTCACGCAGAGGCCCGTTATCTCCGAAAAATAATTTAGGATCATTCAAAAGGAGGAGCAGGTCGTCTGCGCACATGGCCACCCTCTCCTCCAGCCAGCCAATGCGGAGACCTTTGATTTCCAAAGAGGTACGGAGGGCTTCAGCCACCGGTTCCATAGTAATGGCAAAAAGCGGTGGTTGTAAACCCTTACCTATAACTAGAGATGGGCTCAGGCGTATTCGGGAAATCCTAGTCCCAACCCACCTCCCCGATCCCGCCAGGAAGCTGACACTCCACACCACTAATCACAGGCATTGAGACATTTCCCGCTATGTGCAGCTGCGGACTGGGTAATGTCTCACTGCCTGTTATTAGCAGTGTAGGCTTCCTGGCGGGATCGGGCAGTTGGGTTGGGACTAGGATCCCAAACATGCCTGAGCCCATCTCTATAACTAGTGAAGTGAAGGTGAAATAAATACCCTTACATAAGTTGTACCTGTTTATCTGCATCAATTTGCCCTGTCCATGCTTGTAAAACTCAGAGGAGAAGGATTTTTTACAGACTTGCAAAGCAAGGGGCAGGCAGCACACTATACAAGAGTTCTGAGAGCTGATTGGAGGGAAGGGACACCCTGAGGTTTACAATCACTTTAAGTACCAGTTAAAGTCCTGAAATACCCATTTGTTGGAGATGGCTTCCTGCACATTCATCTGATCAGAGCCCCTACATCAGCTTCTTTGGTGTGGCCGAGGGTAGGTTCTGTGTGACACAGTTTAAGAACAAAAAGAAATAGGAGTGCCTCTAAAATGTTTTGGATGGATATTGGTTTAAAGTGGTTGTAAAGGCAGAAGGATTTTTATCTTCATGCATTCTATTCATGAAGATAAAAAGCCTTCTGTGTGCAGCAACCAGCCTAATACTTACCTGAGCCCCATCTCCATCCAGCGATGTTGAATGAGAGACTCGGCTGTCCGTGAGTCTCCGTCCTCATTGGCTGAGACAGCAGCGAAGCGCCATTGGCTTTCGCTGCTGTCAATCAAAGTTAGCGAGCCAATGAGGACAGAGGGGGTGGTCCAAGGCTCCATGTCTAAATGAACACAGGGAGCTGTGGCTTGGCTCGGGTATCCCCATAGCAACTTGCTTGCTGTAGGGGCCAGGAGCGCCAAAGAGGGATCCGAAAAGAGGAGGATCTGGGCTTCTCTGTGCAAAACCACTGCAAAAATATAACATGTTTGTTATTTTTAACAACAAAAAAAAACAAGACTTTAGCGTGGACCTGCTTTGCCGGGACTACGTCCATTGACGTTGTCCAATGCACAAGCTGCCTGCGTCCCCCCTGCCAATGACAGCTGATCACATGATGTCAACACAGCCGGTAATCTGCAATTTTTTGCACACCGGCGGCAGTGATCGGGACATCAGTCCCCATCACTGCAAGCTGCCGCCAGCCCCTCAGTGCCCACCTGTGCCCCCTACAAGTGCCACCTACCAGGCAACAGTGCCGCCTACCAGTGCCCACCAGCGCCACCCATCAGTGCCACCTGTCAGTGCCCACAGTGCCATCTGTCAGTGCCACCTATCAGTGCCCACAATCAGTGCCTGAGGAACAGTGCTGCACATCAGTGCCACCTATTAGTGCCCATCAGTGCCGCCTTATCTGTGCCCATCAGTACCAGCTTATCTGTCCCCATCAGTGCCACCTTATCTGTGCCTATCGGTGCCCACCAGTGCCGCCTCATCAGCGCATATCAATGAAGCAGAAAAATTACCTGTTTGCAAAATTTTATAACAAACTATTAAACATGATTAATTTTTTTTCAAAATTTTCCATCTTTTATTGTTTAGCAAAAAATAAAAACCCCAGCTGTGATTAAATACCACCAAAAGAAAGCTCTATTTGTGGGGAAAAAATTATAAAAATTTAATTTGGGTACAGTGTTGTATTGTCATTCAAAGTGCGTCAGCACCGAAAGCTGAAAATTGGTCTGGGCAGGAGGGGGGGTTTAAGTGCCTAGTAAGCAAGTAGTTAAGGTAAACACTATACTGTTTGCTCTCCTCGTTGTGTGACTGGGATTAAACATATGGTTTACCATGGTAATCGGGCTTTGAGAGTAATGATCCCTGCAAAGTATTAAAAGAGAAGTATTACTATTTTTTTCTTTAGTTTTTTTGTTTGCTTTTAGAATCATACTTGCCTAGGTGGATGCTGCATCTGTCCCCTGGTGCCTCTAGCACTGAGAACTGAGTGATGGAACACCGCCGATCGCTCGGTTCTAACAGCTTCGTGAGCAGAGAGCTGATGACTGCTAGTCAGCGGCTTTCTGCTATACCCCCCACTCTCACTGGAGCGTTGGGCTGTGGTGGGGGCGGGAGCAGCCAGCTCAGGCTCTTAGTGGCTTGTTGAGAGGCTGAGCCAGGTGCCGGTCCAGGGATCTGGGTGGATCCTGACTCTATGGTCATAATGACGCCTGAGCAAACGAGCTTTGGCTGTACTTCTCCTTTAAATAGAAAAGGAAAAAGAGAAAACAAATCTTCTCTAAGCATATCTTTATTGCAAACAGATTACACAACCTACAAGGAAAGGCTCACCTTAGGATATTGCCTGTGTGAAGCAGTGGCACTGATTGGCTGCCCTGAACTCACCTTTGGCCATGGAAAAGAAACTAAAGTGGCAGAGAAACAGCAGCCGGTCAGACATGAAGGAAGCCTTCCCAACATGAATAGACTGCTGAAAAAACCCCACAAAGGTTCTAACACTCCCCCACTAACTAGTATGAAACTGTAGAGTATTCTATGAGGGGGGGAAAGGGGTTACATGATGTGAATTAGTTTTCCTTCTGAAAATAACTTCAAGAGAAATATTTCTGCTGTGAGCCATCATAAACTGAGGATTGGATTTCACCTAAAGGAAGAGCTCATTTTCATTCAGATGTTTTGGAAGTTTTGTTTTAGTCCCAATAACAAAACCCAGCTATATCTTATTTCTGGCAGAAAAAACATGAATGTGCAAAGAATTGGTTGGATCAATACTCCCCAAACCTGTTTTGTGTATATTTTGGCATGTCGTGCCTTTCTTAAGACATGTGCTGAAAAATTTTGCATTGTTCTAGTGATTAGACTTGGGCATATGCAGCATTTTGTGTTTTCAATTTGACACTTGTTTAATGCTTGTAAGATGGATTATGTGTTTACCACTATTCTTTTATTACTAAAAATGTATCCTGCTTACTAGTGTCTACAAAATTACTTTTAATAACCACAACAATGAAAAGTTAAAATGTTTTGTGTCTGCTGTCTATAGAGGTGCATCTCATGGTACATGATATGTTTTGTAAATGTATCCTTTGGTGAACTTTAGAAGCATTCTCTGGTCTAAGCACTCAACTGCAAATATGCTGGTCTTTATATTAGGGCTTTTTCAGGCAATGGGGTGGTGGTGGTGAGAGGCTATAAAAGTAGACCATTGAGTCGTAGTTTTACCACACCCTGATAAACCTAAACGCTCACCCAAACAAGTACATTCAGCCACTCAGGGCTATACACACAGCAAAAATTAAACCCTCTGTTGCATTCGATGGGTAGTACCACAACAAATGCGACCCATTCAAGAGAAGGAGGCCATTCCACAACTGTGTGTACTGGGGAAGATTTACTAAAATTGGTGCACTTGGAATCTGGTGCAGCTGAGCATGGTAGCCAATCAACTTCTAACTTCAGCTTGTTCAATTAATAAAACCTGGAAGCTGATTGGTTTCTATGCAGAGTTGCACCAGATTTTGCACTCTCCAGTTTAGTAAATAACCCCCACCGTGTGTCAGCATTATTTTAGGTTTGATAAAAAACAATACACCTTGGATTTCTTTTCAGAGGGGCGGAAAGAGCTGCCACACATCAGAACGACCCTTTAGATTGTTGCGCACATCTGTACAGCGATAAGTTTGGGTACCTACTTTTACCATGTAGCTGACACCTAGAGCCCCTTTGTAGTTTACAATCTGTATACAATCTGTTATTGATCAGTTTTGAGTCTTTCATGGTTTATCTTGGGTGTGGGATCGAGTGAATGAAATAAGTGGTTTAGCCCTAATTATTTATTGGTTGAGCATTCTGTCACTGTTTTCTAAATTTCTTGATAAGAGGACATTGCATTACATAAACACCATCTTTAAAATATATTACATTTCAGGTTAATAAAATGACACAGCTTCTAGTGTCTTTGTCTGGTCCAGATATCCCTTGAAAAAGTGGATTTTCATTTTAGTAATAGTACTAAAAAAAATCCAGATAGTTGCAGCTATTTTTCTTATTTTTTCTTTGACTTGTTGCTGTTAAAGCTGGCCTTTGATATTAAAGGGCATTTATCTGATCCATCCACCATGTCACTGATCCATCCACCTGTTACCTTTGCTAGAAAAATATGATGGTACCTCCTTACATCCTTGTTCTGTTTGGCTTGAAGCTGGCCAGATAGGTAGGCCATCATTTATTGTCAATGAGCACTTTAAAGACTCCTTCATAGTGAGAAAACACAGGTTCAAAAGACAAAAAGCACTGTTTTAGTGAGGTGAAGGTGTCTTCAAGTACAGTATCTCACAAAAGTGAGTACACAACTTTTTGTAAATATTATATCTTTTCATGTGACAACACTGAAGAAATTACACTTTGCTACAATGTTAACCACTTCAGCCCCGGACCATTTGGCAGCCAAAGGACCAGAGGTCTTTTTTCAATTTCGCACTGCACTGCTTTAACTGGTAATTGCGCGGTCATGCAATGTTGTACCCAAACGAAATTGGCGTCCTTTTCTTCCCACAAATAGAGCTTTATTTTGATGGTATTTGATTGCCTCTGTGATTTTTATTTTTTGCGCTATAAACGGAAAAAGACTGCAAATTTTGAAAAAAAAAGATATTTTCTACTTTTTGTTATAAGAAAAATCCAATAAACTCAATTTTAATCAAACATTTGGGCCAAAATGTATTTAGCCACATGTCTTTAGTAAAAAAAATGCCAATAAGCGTATATTTATTGGTTTGCGCAAAAGTTATAGCGTCTACAAACTAGAGTACATTTTCTGGAATTTACATCGCTTTTAATTTATGACTGCCTATCTCATTTCTTGAGGTGCTAAAATGGCAGGGAAGTACAAAACCCCCCCAAATGACCCCATTTTGGAAAGTAGACACCCCAAGCTATTTGCTGAGAGGCATGTTGAGCCCATTGAATATTTTTTTTTTTAGTCCCAAGTGATTGAATAAAGAAAAAAAAAAAAAAAATGTTTTCAAAAAGTTGTCACTAAATGATATATTGCTCACACATGCCATGGTTATATGTGGAATTGCACCCCAAAATACATTTAGCTGCTTCTCCTGAGTATGGGGATACCACATGTGTGGGACTTTTTGGGAGCCTAGCCGCGTACGGGGCCCCGAAACCCAAGCACCGCCTTCAGGATTTCTAAGGGTGCAAATTTTTGATTTCACTCCTCACTACCTATCACAGTTTCGAAGGCCATAAAATGCCAAAATAGCACAAAACCCCCCAAATGACCCCATTTTGGAAAGTAGACACCCCAAGCTATTTGCTGAGAGGCATGTTGAGCCCATTGAATATTTTTTTTTTTAGTCCCAAGTGATTGAATAAAGACAAAAAATAAAAAATAAAAAAAAAATAAAAAAAAGTTGTCACTAAATGATATATTGCTCACACATGCCATAGTTATATGTGGAATTGCACCCCAAAATACATTTTGCTGCTTCTCCTGAGTATGGGGATACCACATATGTGGGACTTTTTGGGAGCCTAGCCGCGTACGGGGCCCCGAAACCCAAGCACCGTCTTCAGGATTTCTAAGGGTGCAAATTTTTGATTTCACTCCTCACTACCTATCACAGTTTCGAAGGCCATAAAATGCCAAAATAGCACAAAACCCCCCCAAATGACCCCATTTTGGAAAGTAGACACCCCAAGCTATTTGCTGAGAGGCATGGTGAGTATTTTACAGCTCTCATTTGTTTTTGAAAATGAAGAAAGTAAAGAAAAAAAAATATTTTTTTTCTTTTTTCAATTTTCAAAACTTTGTGACAAAAAGCGAGATCTGCAAAATACTCACCATACCTCTCAGCAAATAGCTTGGGGTGTCTACTTGCCAAAATGGGGTCATTTTGGGGGGTTTTATGCCATCTGGGCATTCCATGGCCTCCGAAACTGTGATTGGCAGTGAGAAGTGAAATAAAAAAATTACACCCTTAGAAAGCCTGAAGGCGGTGCTTGGTTTTTGGGGTGACGTACGCGGCTAGGCTCCCAAAAAGTCCCACACGTGGTATCCCCGTACTCAGGAGAAGCAACAGAATGTATTTTGGGGTGTATTTCCACATATGCCCATGGCATGTTTGAGCAATATATCATTTAGTGACAACTTTTTGTAAAAAAAATATATATATATATTTTTTTTTCATTATTCAATCTCTTGGGACAAAAAAAAAAAAAAAAAATTTAATGGGCTCAACATTGCTCTCAGCAAATAGCTTGGGGTGTCTACTTTCCAAAATGGGGTCATTTGGGGGGGGTTTGAACTGTCCTGGCATTTTATGCACAACATTTAGAAGCCTATGTCACACGTCACCCACTCTTCTAACCACTTGTAGACAAAGCCTTTTCTGACACTTTTTGTTTACATGAAAACATATTTTTTTTTTGCAAGAAAATTACGTTGAACCCCCAAACACTATATATATTGTTAAAGCAAAGGCCCTACAGATTAAAATGGTGGGTGTTGCATTTTTTTTTTTTCCACACAGTATTTGCGCAGCGATTTTTCAAACGCATTTTTTGTGGAAAAAATACACTTTTTTTTATTTTAATGCACTAAAACACACTACATTGCTCAAATTTTTGATGAAATAAAAAATATGATCTTAGGCCGAGTACATGGATACCAAACAGGACATGCTTTGAAATTGCGCACAAACACGCAGTGGCGACAAACTACATACATTTTTAAAAGCCTTTAAAAGCCTTTACATGATACCACATTAGATTCACGGAGGAGGTCTACTGCTAAAATTACTGCCCTCGATCTGACCTTCGCGGTGATACCTCACATGCATGGTGCAATTGCTGTTTACGTATGACGCCAGACCAACGATTGTGTTCGCCTTTGCGCAAGAGAAGGGGGGGCAGGGGTGCTTTTTTTTTTTTTTTTTTAATTTTTTTTTTTTATTTAGCTTTTTTATTTTATTTTAAAACTGTTCCCTCCATTTTTTTCTTTTGTTATCATTTTTATTGTTATCTCACGGAATGTAAATATCCCCTATGATAGCAATAGGCAGTGACAGGTACTCTTTTTTTGAAAAAATTGGGGTCTGTTAGACCCTAGATCTTTCCTCTGCCCTCAAAGCATCTGACCACACCAAGATCGGTGTGATAAAACGCTTTCCCAATTTCCCAATGGCGCGGTTTATATCCGGGAGGGGGGAGATTTCCCTCCCACTGCTTGTAAAAGCAGTCTAGAGGCTAATTACCCGCTAGAATTGCTTTTACATGAAAGCCGATCACTGGCTGAAAAGAATGATACCAAGATGATACCTAAACCTGCAGGCATCATTCTGGTATAACCATTCAAAGTCCAGCAACATACTGGACATATATTGTAATCTTTATTTTTCATGCAGCCTCTTGGCTGAATGAAAAAAAGAGATTGATTGGTGGGTATGCCCACCATTAGAATACCTCCCTTCATCCACCCACTTCTAATGATGGGCATACATGCACCATTTATATATGCCGAAGCATGGGGGCATCCTCCCACAAAAGTTATGCCATGTACACACGGTTGCACTTTTCCACGGGGCAAGGCTCCGTCGGAATTTCGACCGTATGTACGCAGCATTAGGAGCCAATCGCTCCCCCCCCCCTGCTGCCCCCATGCTTCGGCATATATGCTCTTTTTTTTAACTGTGGTGGTGAAATCACCTCCTACAGTGTTGGAGTCGCGTCTTTATGTATCGTGGGAGCAAACACTGTTGCTGTCAAGATAAATAAATCCGCGCTGCAACTGAATGGCGCACCTGAAAACAAAAAAATGGTTAACACTAAAACACAGTAAACAAAATTACATACCTGAAAAGCAAGCATGATAAAACATAATAAAACATTGCAGAATAGAATGGAGTAAAAAAAGAGCAACAATAGAGAGAGAATAATAAAACGACAACTATTTTTTTATTTTTTTGAGATTTACAGGTAAAAAAGCTCCTGACTGTTAGCGACTGAATCAAAACGCTACCATAAAAAAACTGTTAGCGATCGCAGGGATCAGGCCTGACTCTGCGAACGCTGCAGTTATGTGTGCTTAGTGTTTTCTAAATGACAGTGATCGATCAATACTGCACTTGGGTGGGCTGGGCTGGGCTGGGCGGAGGGGGAAAACGCAGGTGCTAGCAGGTATCTGGGCTGATGCCGCTAACAATGCGTTTTTTTGGAACCCTAAACTGCTGGGACGCTAGTATAGATCTGATCAGATCAGATATTGATCTGTTCAGATACTGTACCACTAAGGGAGGTGTATGCTTTGTGCGTGGGTGTTTGCGGTGCTGGCACTAACCTGGGGCGACGCAGACCTTATTTGACCCTAAAACCTAATTGATATCACCCGCCGGGCGATCAGGGGGTTAAACCGTTATTGGGTAATAAATGGCGGGTGCCCTGACAGTATAAAAAACAAACTATCTAACCAGCGTCACCCGTAACAGTTATACGGTGATCACTGGTGAAAGGGTTAACTAGGGGCAATCAGGGGGTTAAAACCTTTATTAGGTATTATATGGGGGTACCTGACGCTATATAAAAACCTGACGGGGAACCTAAATAACTAACTGGCTAACCAGCGTCACCAGTGACAGTTATACTGTGATCACTGGTGAAAGAGTTAACTCTAGGGGCAATCAGGGGGTTAAAACCTTTATTTAGGTTGTAATATGGGGGTACCTGACCTATAAACCTATTTATGAACCTATATAAACCTGGCGGTTACCTAAAAAAAAAACTGGCTACCTAGCGGCACCAGTGACACTTATGCAGCGATTAGAAAAACGATCGCTTAGTGACACTGGCAAAAGGGGGTGAAAGGGTTAACTAGGGGCAATCAGGGGGTTAAAACCTTTATTTAGGTTGTAATATGGGGGTACCTGACCTATAAACCTATTTATGAACCTATATAAACATGGCGGTTAACCTAAAAAAAAAACTGGTTACCTAGCGACACTAATGCAGCGATCAGAAAAACGATCGCTTAGTGACACTGGCAAAAGGGGTTGAAAGGGTTAACTAGGGGCAATCAGGCGGTTAAAACCTTTATTAGGTAATATATGGGGGTACCTGACACTATATAAAAACCTGACGGGGGAACCTAAATAACGAAATAACTAACTGGCTAACCAGCGTCACCAGTGACAGTTATACTGTGATCACTGGTGAAAGGGTTAACTCTAGGGGCAATCAGGGGGTTAAAACCTTTATTTAGGTTGTAATATGGGGGTACCTGACCTATAAACCTATTTATGAACCTATATAAACATGGCGGTTACCTAAAAAAAAAAAAATGGTTACCTAGCGACAGCAGTGACACTAATACAGCGATCAGAAAAACGATCGCTTAGTGACACTGGCAAAAGGGGGTGAAAGGGTTACCTGGGGGGCAATCAAGGGGTTAAACCTTTATTAGGGGGGGGTGGGGGGCTACCTTGGACCTAAAACTAACTGCACTGACAGTTATTACAGTCACACTGACACTAAATGCAGTGATCAGTAAATAAATGATCACTGCAATTAGTGACACTGTGACTGGGGGGGGGGAGGGGGTGATCTGGGGGTGACAGGGGGGGGTTTTGTGTGCCTATGTGTACTGGTGTCAGTGTACTGTTGGTGCACTAACCTGTGTGTGTTGACTCCTCGGCGTTCCGGTCACATAGACCGGCGCACCGAGTGTGACATCACTTCCTCTGCCTGTGTTTTGATTGACACAGACAGAGGAAGCATCTGATTCGCCAGGAGCAATCGCGAGGGGGTGGCCAGAAACCACTGGCCGTCCCCTCATCCCGGATCGCTCCTGAAGCGATCCCGACCGTCCCCGCCGGCCGGGGGGGGTCCGATCGGACCCCCCACGCGCCTGAAGAATGGCACGTACAGGTACGTGGTTCTGCCTGTACGTGCCATTCTGCCGACGTATATCTACATGGGGCGGTCGGGAAGTGGTTAAAGCGGACCTCCACCCTAAAGTGGAAGTTCCGCTCATCGGAACCCTCCCCCCCCTCCGGTGCCACAATTGGCACCTTTCAGGGGGGAGGGAAGTGCAGATACCTGTATAATCCAGGTATCTGCACCCACTTCCGGAAATAGCTAGCTGCAGATGCAATTAATATCTAAACTGCTGGCAACAAAAGTGAGTACACCCCTAAGTGAAAATTTCCAAATTGGGCCCAGTTAGCCATTTTTCCTCCCCGGTGTCATGCAACTCATTAGTGTTATAAGGTCTCAGGTGTGAATGGGGAGCAGACATGTTCAATTTGGTGTTATTGCTCTCACTCTCTCATACTGGTCACTGGAAGTTCAACATGGCACCTCATGGCAAAGAACTCTGAGGATCTGAAAAAATAGGTGTTGCTCTACAAAAAAAATGGCATAGGCCAGTGATGGTGAACCTCAGCACCCCAGATGTTTTCAAACTACATTTCCCATGATGCTCAACTACACTGCAGAGTGCATGAGCATCATGGGAAATGTAGTTCCAAAACATCTGGGGTGCCAAGGTTTGCCATCACTGGCCTAGGCTATAAGATTTCCAAGACCCTGAGCTGCAGCACAGTGGCCAAGACCATACAGTGGTTTAACGGGACAGGACTAAGAACAGGAATCCGCCATGTTGACCAAAGAAGTGCACGTGCTCAGCGTCATATCCAGAGGTTGTCTTTGGGAAATAGAAGTATGCGTGTGCTGCCACTTCTCCACCTTCAGTTTGAGGATGCCCCACAGATGCTCAATAGGGTTTAGGTCTGGAGACATGCTTGGCCAGTTCATCACCTTTACCCTCAGGTTCTTTAGCAAGGACGTGGTCAACTTGGAGATGTGTTTGGGGTCGTTATGTTGGAATAATATCCTGCGGCCCAGTCTCCAAAGGGAGAGGATCACGCTCTGCTTCAGTATATCACAGTACATGTTGGCATTCATAATTCCCTCAATGAATTGTAGCTCCCCAGTGCCGGCAGCACTCATGATGCCCCAGACCTGGACACTCCCACCACCATGATTGACTGTAGGCAAAACACACTTGTGTACTCCTCACCTGGTTGCCGCCACACACGCTTGACACCATCTGAGCCAAATAGGTTTATCTTGGTCTCATCAGACCACTGTACATGGTTTCAGTAACCCATGTCCTTAGTCTGCTTGTCTTCAGCAAACTGTGGGCTTTCTTGTGCATCATCTTTAGAAGAGGCTTCCATCTGGGACGACAGCCATGCAGACCCATTTGATGCAGTGTGCAGCGTAAGTGTATGGTCTGAGCACTGACAGACCCCTTCAACCTCTGCAGCAATGCAGGCAGCACTCCGTCTATTTCCCAAAGACAACTTTTGGATATGACGCTGAGCCATGTGCACTCAACTGCTATGATCGACCATGGCAAGGCCTGTTCTGAGTGGTACCTGTCCTGCTAAACCGCTGTATGGTCTTGGCCACCATGCCACAGCTCAGTTTCAGGGTCTTGGCAATCTTCTTATAGCCTAGGCCATCTTTCTGTATAGCAACAATTCTTTTTTTCAGATCCTTGAGAGTTCTTTGCCATGAGGTGCCGTGTTGAACTTCCAGTGACCAGTATGAGAGAGTGAGAGTGATAACACCAAATTTAACACACCTGCTCTCCATTCACACCTGAGACCTTGTAACGCCAATGAGTCACATGACACTGGGGAGGCAAAATGTCTAATTGAGCCCAATTTGGACATTTTCACTTTGGGGTGTACTCACTTCTCTTGCCAGCGGTTTAGACATTAATGGCTGTGAGTTATTTTTAGGGGACAGCAAATTTACAGCGTTATACAAGCTGTACACTCACTACTTTACATTGTAGTAAAGTGTAATTTCTTCAGAGTTGTCACTTGAAAAGATATGGTAAAATATTTACAAAAATGGGAGGGGTGCACTCACTTTTGTGAGATACTGTGTATGTGTGTGTATAGATAGATATACATAAATACACAGTGAGTAAAATGAGCATTAAACACGTCACCATTTTTCTAGGTAAATATTTCTAATTTCATATAGAAGAGCCAGCAGTATAAAGCGCACATCTTACGGACTGTAAATAATTTTCATTGTGCTCCTTTTTTTTTTTTTTTTAAATTGTGACTAGACTTAGGTTTTAACAATTTAATAAAGTGGCCCATTTTGTATGCATGGCTATCATACACTGCATTGATAAACAAAGCTGCTTAGATGTGCATGAATTCTAAGATTAGTAAGACTTTGTCCAGCCTGAGATCTGGATGATGGTGGGTTGAGGAGATTTCACATCATATAACCGGCATGTGGAGACATTTACAGTATGTGAGTCTCTGAATCCTAAGGGGAATCACAGTGTACAGTAGAGCATCTGGGTATTAAAAAAAAAAAAAAAAAAAGCTATGGGTTTTTGCTTATTACAACAGTGAGTAAAGCAATTTTTGGTGTAAGGGTGTCCTTAGATAGGCATATGTCTTATTGAGAATGATAGAAAGTCAGACCTCATCTGGTCCCCTCACTCCTGCCAGTGAAAAAACTAAAAACAAAAGAGATCCTGTTATGTTTAAAGACCAACAATGTGCGCATACCTGTTATAATTTAAATTATGGGCGTATACATTTCCTTTTCCTCTAGGGGCTAAGTTCACCTTTAAGAACATATTATATCTTATATCTGTATTTAGGGGAAAACATGTTCCTAAGCACGTGCTTCCCACCCCCAGATTGCCCCCTCTCCCTGTGACAACATGCAGGGTTACTTTCCCCCACAGCTGCTGTTGCATTCAAAATCTGCCCGGCTTTGTGGAGCTCCACCGCTCTGCAAATAAACTACAGGCATATCCCACTTTTAAGTACATAATGGGGTTTATTTTATTTATTTATATTTAAGCTGAAAAGTGCAAAATCAGGCTCACTTCTGCATAAAAAGTAATGAGCTTCCAGGTTGTATTACCAAAGCTTAATTGAACAGGCTGGGGTTAGAAGCTCATTGGTTTCTATGCAGAAGTGAGCCTGATTTTGCACTTTTCAGCTTTAGTAAATAAACCCCATTGCGTACTTAAAAGTGGGGCCTGTCTGTATGTGTCCTGCCTGCCACCATGGCAGGCAGACTTGTAGTTTTCACTCAGGCACATTCATAGTAATTTGACACTTCCTGCAGTTTTCTAATTGACAATCAGAGTAAATGTCTGCAGGAGCCTGAGAATGCACCACTGATGCTTTGTAAGCTTCTATAAAAAAAAAAAAATGCATTTTTTTCCCCGCAAAAACATGCATTTGTTTTATTTTAACCTGTTTGACGACCAGCGATGCACCGGTATATTGCTAGACTTCCAGTAGTTATAGAGGGGTGATGTCTGCAGCTGTTTTTTAAAACGCATGGTCGGCTCTTTTGTAAAAGCAATCCTACCGGCTAACTAGCTGCTGAAATGCTTCTACAAGCAGCGGGAGGGGACATCCCCCCTGCCTTCTGCAGCTTCATTGGGCTGTCCTGTTCCATCAGGACACCCGATCGACCAGCTGGCACTTCCACTGGCTAATTATAGAGATGAGCAAAGATCGGAACTGCTTTGTTTGTCTCTGATATAGGGAACTGGAAGCAATGACCTTACATCACTTCCGGTTTACCCGTGTGTAAACTGCGTCATTTTTAAAAATGCCATTTGATCACACTGACCTTGGTGTGATCAAATGGTTTTAAGGGTATAAAGAGTACCAGCGCAAATGCCGTGTGACATAAAAAATTGCAACACGAACCAATTTATTCTCTAGGGCCTCTGCTTTTTAAAAAAATATATATGTTTGGGGTTGTAAGAAACTTTTTAGCAAAAAATACTGATTGTAATCAAAAAGTGCCAGAAAAGGCCTGGGGGTCAAGTGGTTAAAGGTGCATCTATCCATTGTGTGCCTGGCAGTACAGTGCTTGGGGGGCAACAAGGGGTATCATCTGTCGTCATGGCATTATCAGCCTGTAGTCATTTCTCCTTTTTATTGGTACAGGGAATAATTTGGAGAAAATGTTGACCGTGAAAAGTGGTACATTGTTTTATTTTTTGTTTGTTTTTTTTATGTATTTTTTAATTGCTAATTCACAAGTACATAACCCCCCTTATAAGTTTGCAGTGTGTTTTTTGCCCTAAAGTTTAATTTTAAAGTTGGGGTTATATTATGGACCTGTGAAACACAATTTGGTAAACCTTCTCAAAATGTGTACATTTGCAAGATATGTTCACATGAACTCTTGTGGTTATGTTTTTGTAATACTTGGTTTCTTTTGTTTTATTGCACCACATAAAGACAAGCCATTGAGCGACTTCAGTACAACCAGCCTGTTGGAATTTTGTGCAGTGGCTGACGACAGTTATAGCCGCAAGCAATGATCTATTCTGACAGCTGGGAAGCCCCCCACTCTCCGAATACAATAGATCTGCTGGAGAGATTCCCCCATGAAAACTCAATGTGTTAAAGTGGAAAACATGGGCAGATGCTTCTTTAAGTCATGAACCTGTGTGATATTTTTTTTTAGATGCAGAATCGGATGGCCGTGCTACTGTGCAACTTGAAACCTGCCAAAATGAGAGGGATCCTTTCTCAAGCCATGGTTATGTGTGCAAGCTCTCCGGAGAAGGTGGAATTACTAGACCCTCCAAGTGGAGCAGTTCCTGGAGATAGAATTACCTTTGAGGGATTCCCAGGTAACATAACTACTGTGGTAATGGGTAGGGAGGGGCAGGATTAATTATTTCTGCTCCTATTTATAAATAACTTTATGGACTTCATTCATGTATGCAGGAGGGAAGTCTCAGGTGTCATGCTTACTATAAAATATAAATATGGACTGTGCCACCACAGGGATTTTTACAAAAATGTTACTGTGGTAATCATTATTTTTCTTTGTAAATGAAATGTCATCATTGAGCACATGATAGATAGAATCATAAGCATAAGGTTATACTGCTGCCTTTAGGAGGAAATTGAGCAAAGAAACCGCTCAATCGAGCAAAGAGACATCCTCCATCCAGCAAAGAGACAGGCTCAGCACACCTCCAAGCCCCACTTGGCCCTTACAGCTGTTGGGGCTTCAGCAGTACCTTCCTCTCTTCTCCCTCTTGCATCGCTCCCACAAGGCCCCCACAATCACCAGAGTCCCAGCTCTGTTCTCCACAGCAGGCTGCAAGGTGTGAGCTGGAGCACTAGCATGCGGTGGAGCATGGAGGAGGAAGTTACATCCTCTTCTTCTGCCGGGGGCCTGTGAATGTATGCGATTGGCTGCCAGGATGCCAGGCGGTCCTAGCAACCAATAATTTTGACAGGTGCAGTCAGCGGGAGGCTGGGAGTCAAGAGCCAGTGCAGCGGGTGCAACTTGGTGCCCAGGCGTCTCAAGGGACCATACCCCTCGGGACACCCAGGCCCCCTATATATGTATGGGCTGTACCCTCCTGATGGCAGCCCTGCTTGGAATGTCTAGGTCTCATCCTAGACACAGGAAGAGTCACACCTGGGCAGTCTGTCGCTACAGGGTACTTGGACATCAGAGGCATCTTGTTTCCCAAACAACATTCTGGTGGTTTGGACAATTTGGTTGTCCCTGTAATGCCAGGAACTCCCAATGGAGGGTCATCTGTTCTAGGTTAAGTTGGAGACCACCATGGCAGTGGTATACATCAACCATAACAAGATGAACCAGAAATATTGCCCTGCCAAGGGAGGTAGATTGAATCCTGTCCTGGGCACTTCATGTTCTATGTTTCCAGACTTCCTCAGCAGGGTAAGCCTGGGTCTAGGGCAGTGGTCCCTATATATGGAAGTGTTCAGGACCTGTGTCACAGGTAGGGGATGCTGGATGTAGACTTTTCCTTTCTAGATTCCAAAACAAACTAGATAGGCCTGTGTCCAGGTATAGGGATCCTCTAGCTAAAGTGGTGGACATATGAACAAACCATGTTGTACTGTCTCTTTAAATTATAAAAATTATAAACTCAAAAATGTGCAGCAACCTTCTTTCAGTGTATATATAACCTAATCTTCTCCCATTACTTTGATCAACAATGTGAATCACCATGCTCCATATGCAGCCTTGGCCAAAAGTTTTGAGAATGACACAAAATATAAATTTTCATAAATTCTGCTGCTTCAGTGTTTTTAGATCTTTTTGTCAGATGTTACTACGATATGCTGAAGTGTAACTACAAGCATTTCATAAGTGTCAAATTCTTTTAATGACAATTACACTACGTTTATGCAGAGAGTCAATATTTGCAGTGTTTTTTTTTTTTTTTTCAAGACCTCTGCAGTTCACGCTGGCATGCTGTCAATCAACTCCAGAGATAAAACAATAATTCTCCCACTCTTCAAGACTCTGGTCCGGCCGCACCTGGAGTTTACTGTCCAGTTCTGGGCACCAGTCCTCAGGAAGGATGTGCTGGAAGGCAACAAATGGATGGAGAAGGGCAACAAGGACTGGGGGACTTTAGTTATGAGGAAAGGTTGCGAGCACTGAACTTATTCTCTCTGGAGAAGAGACACTTGAGAGGGGATATGATTTCAATGTACAAACACCATACTGGTGACCCCCCAATAGGGATAAAACTTTTCTGCAAAGGGAATTTAATAAGACATGTGGCCATTCACTAAAATTAGAAGAAAAGCGGTTTAACCTTAAACTGCGTAGAGGGTTCTTTACTGTAATGGAGGAAAGGATGTAGAATTCTCTTCCACAGGCAGTTGTTTCAGCGGGGAGCATTGATGATTTAAAAACGATTAGATAAGCACCTGAACAACCACAACATACAGGGATATACAATGTAATACTAACATAAAATCACACGCATAGGTTGGACTTGATGGACTTGTCTTTTTTCAACCTCACCTACTATGTAACTATGTAACTTCTGGGCCACATCCTGACTGATGGAAGCCCATTCTTGCATAATCAATGCTTGGAATTTGTCAGGATTTGTGTTTTTTTTTTTTTTTTTTTTTTTTTTTGTTCACCCGCCTCTTATGGATTGACCACAAGTTCTCAATGGGATTAAGGTCTGGGGAGTTTCCTGGCCATGGACCCAGAATTTCAATCTTTTGTTCCCGAAGCCACTTAGTTATCACTGTTGCCTTATGGCAAGGTGCTCCGTCATGCTGGAGAAGGCATTGTTTATCACCAAATTGTTCTTGGATGGTTGGGAGAAGTTGCTCTTGGAGCATGTTTTTTTGTATCATTCTTTATTCATGGCTGTGTTCTTAGGCAAAATTGTGAGTGAGCCCACTCCCTTGGCTAAGAAGCTACCCCACACATGAATGGTCTCAGGATGCTTTACTGTTGGCATGACACAGGACTGATAGTAGTGCGCACCTTTTCTTTTCCGGATGCCCCAAACAATTGGAACGGGGATTTATCAGAAAAGATGACTTTACCCCAGTCCTCAGCAGTCCAATGCGTATACCTTTTGCAGAATATCAGTCTGTCCCTGATGTTTTTCCTGGAGAGAAGTTGCTTCTTTGCTGCCCTTCTTGACACCAGACCATCCTCCAAAAGCCTTCTCCTTACTGTGCGTGCAGATGCACTCACACCTGCCTGCTGCCATTCCTGAGCAAGCTCTGCACTGGTGGTTCCCCAATCTCACAGCTGAATCAACTGTAGGAGATGGTCCTGGTGCTTGCTGGACTTTCTTTGGGGCCATGAAGCCTTCTTCACTAATGCAGTGGAAATGTTTTTTATGAGATTAAGTTCATTTTCATGGCAAAGAGGGACTTTGCAATTAATTGCAATTCATCTGATCACGCTTTATAACATTTTGGAGTATATGCAAATTGCCATCATAAAAACAGAGGCAGCAGACTTTTTGAAAATTTTTATATTTGGGTCATTCTTAAAACTTTGGGCCACGCCTGTACATAAGTGATACATTAAAACAAAGTCCATAAGTATGTGAATAACACAGCACTTCAAAAAGGTGCAAATCTTCCATGGATTCGATTCATCCAGTACTCCTCCACCTGCCCACCAAACTGCTTACCAGATTGCCAGGTCCCACAGTTACAGAGGTCTAATATAGCTTAGTGGTTTTCATACAGATCTTTGCTGAATGGCGGGATCAGACATTCCCCCATTAAAATAACCTTTGCTGGTCTCCAAAGATCAAAAGTACTCGGCGTGGAAGAGACCTCCGTAGTGCAGTAATTCATACACCAGTTTATTAAAGGAGACATCAGTTGTTCCCACAATGCTGGACATCTATTTCTCATACGGTCTATCACCATAGGTGGAAGCATACTTTATTTAGTGTGAGGCGAAAGGCTTTCACCCCAGGAAATTCTCCCTGTTACAAATTATTGCAATCTTACAGGCAGGTATAGACCAGCATTGAGCCCAAAGCGCACCATTCATGGTCAGTATTCTGCTTTTGCAATCTGGAAGAATTGCCACTTGTAAAACCTTGTGTTGAGTTTAACTTATTCAGTACATATGTTGCATCTTTGTTTTTTGTGTGTTTTTTTTACTGTATGAATAACTACCGTATTTATTTATCGGCGTATAACACGCACCCCAAGTTTAGGAGGGTATTTTAAGGAGGGAAGTTTAGGAGAAAAAAAAAAAACTTACATTTAAGCGTCATTTGCAGCTTGCCCAGCGTCATTTGCAGCTTGCCCAGCGTCATTTGCAGCTTGCCCAGCGTCATTTGCAGCTTGCCCAGCGTCATTTGCAGCCTTGCCCAGTGTCATTGCAGCTTGCCCAGTGTCATTGCAGCTTGCCCAGCGTCATTGCAGCTTGCCCAGCGTCATTGTAGCTTGCCCAGCGTCATTGTAGCTTGCCCAGCGTCATTTGCAGCCTTGCCCAGCCTCATTTGCAGCCTTGCCTAGCGTCATTTGCAGCCTTGCCCAGCGTCATTTGCAGCCTTGCCCAGCGTCATTTGCAGCCTTGCCCAGCGTCATTTGCAGCCTTGCCCAGCGTCATTTGCAGCCTTGCCTAGCGTCATTTGCAGCCTTGCCCAGCCTCATTTGCAGCCTTGCCCAGCGTCATTTGCAGCCTTGCCCAGCGTCATTTGCAGCCTTGCCCAGCGTCATTGTAGCTTGCCCAGCGTCATTGTAGCTTGCCCAGTGTCATTGTAGCTTGCCCAGCGTCATTTGCAGTCTTGTCTGGGTTTAAATTTCCCGCCGCCGAGACGCTCTGTCGCGTGCGCCGCCGGAAAAGACCGAAGCACCCCCAGAAAAGGCCGAGCCGACTGTTCGGCTCCGCTCGCGGTCCCGCCTCCCTGCTGTTTTTCCGGAGCAAACGCAGGGAGGCGGAACTACGAGCAGAGCCGAACAGTCTGATCGGTCTATTCCGGCTTCGGTTTTTTTCGGCCGCGGTTCGGTCTTTTTCGGCAGCGCTGGCCATTTATGTCACTTTTTTTGGGGTATCGGCGTATAACACGCACCCACGACTTTTCCCCGATTTTAAGGGGGGAAAAGTGCGTGTTATACGCCGATAAATACAGTAAATGGAGAATGTCTATAATCTGTGTATTGTCCTCTACTTTTCCAGGAGAGCCTGACAAGGAGCTGAATCCTAAGAAGAAGACATGGGAGCAGATCCAACCAGACCTTCTGACCAATGATGGATGTGTAGCAACTTACAAGGGAGTACCATTTGAAGTTAAAGGAAAAGGGGTGGTCAAAGCTCAGACCATGTCTCGAAGTGGTATTAAATAAAGAGTGTTGGATTTTTGTAAAGAGCGCACTCATGGTGTGCTTTTGAACTTTTAAAAACAACTAAAATAAAGGCTGACAGATTGTTCATTAAAACTTGTATGTTTTCTTGTCTCACATTCACTTGGAATTTACCCAGTCAGGTTAAGCTTGTGTTACTCCATAGACAGGTACATATTATCTGTATGTCGGATTTTGGAGTGGTAAGTCTTAAAAAAAAAAAAATGTAAGAGACATATACTAAAAGAGTATTGGATATAAACAAAATAATAAGAGGCCAACCCAACGCAGAACACCATATCAATCCAGCACTTAGAGCATCTCTAAAGGGTTGTTCGCATTATCAATAGTGACAAATGACAAAACAGCTGCACCACATGACTCCGTGAATCGCACATAGTGCAAATTATAGGGCATTCCCCAAAAGATAAAAAAAAAAGTGTAAAGAGGAGCAGATGAAAGGAGTAAGATGGAGAGGCAGAAAGAAAAAAAGAGAGGAAAAGATGAAAACTCAGGCAGGAGATAGAGCTGAGCTGGTGCAGGGCCAAAATGCATGGTGCCGCACATGGCACCAGCGACAGGCAGTGGCACACAGAGTGCAATAATGCCGCTGCAGCGAGTGTAAGATCATTAGGCATACTCGCATGCACGTTGTGGTACACCGCCAGGCCGGTCTATTGGGCTCGGGCTGAAGGCTGACAGATCTATCACCAGGCAGCACACTGAGCACAGTGGGAGCCGGCGGTGCATTTAGTCCTGCCCACTGCTCTCCACACCCTGTATTCCCATTGGCTTGCAGTGCCACTCCCACCTTGGGCTTGGGAGAGGAGCTTTGCCTGGAGCGCAGAGTGCTTGTACAGTACTGTGTAGCCGCCAGCCCCCCCCCCCCCCCACCACATGGATGCTGCTGTCCTGTCCAGGTATGTCCCTCTTTCTCTTCTGGCATAGTATCAGAGTTTTAGAGAGTGTCCTCAGACTTACCACTGCTCAGACTGCTGTACTGGTGCTGGCTTTCTGCTGTTCATACTAGGTAATCGTGAGTCAGTGAGAGACTGTGATTCCGTGTGGCAACTGGCAAAGTTAGTGATTGAGGCTGGCTGGGCTAAATTTTGCATTGCTTGTGTTACTGACAGTTGACTGAGGCTAAGCTGAGTTTTCTATTGCTTGTTTTACTGACCGTCCAGACTGGCACTGGCAAGCTTGTTGTGGTGCTCACTGGCTTATTGATTCAGCAGTTCAACATGTCTGCCAGAGCCAGGCTGGACTTTCTGCTGCCCTCAGTGACATGCCTTGGCCCTGTTTTTACCCCTGATTCATACATATGTAGTGCAGGCAACGCATTGCAATCACACTGTGTTTTTGATCTGCTGCAGGTTTCAATTCAAAGTTAACTCCCCAAAAGAAGGTCGCAAACGCAGTGTTTGTCTGAACCAGATCGCATGGTTGGTCAAAAAATGGTGCCTGCACTTGTTTGGTGCGAGTCAGCCCATTCAAAATTAATGGGCTCAAATCACACGACACAGAATCGCATTCGAATTGCACAGGAATACGGTGCAGTTTTTGTGCGATTCAAATGCCAACTATAGTGTGAAACCAGGCTTACTGTGTTGATTGCAGTGCAATCAAGGCCTATTCATTCAAATCACACCAAAGTCATGCATGCACCAATTTTGGAACCGCACTGCAACCAGTTTGCATGGTCGTTTTGTGAATGCGATCTGGTGCCGGCAAACACACCGTGTTTTGCAACCTTTATTTGGGGTGTCGTTAAGATAGCACTGACACCCACTGCAGATTACAAGGGGGGTGCGCTTTGAATGAGGTGCATGAAACATGCGTGGATTGAGGGTTTTCCGCATATCTCCTAAGCAGCAGTGTGTTTTTCATTGCCAGTGCAGGAAGGTGTGCAATTATACACCTTCTCGTACCCGCTCAGATGTGAACCTAGCCTAAAGAAAAGCCAGTGTATTCCTGGCTGGTAATTTTTCAGTTGATTGTTTTTTTTTATGCTATGATTAATTGAAAATTAAGCTCATGTGAACACTGTGAGTGTGCTGCCTTCCACAAGATGGTGCCCTTTGTACCTGCCCAGTAATATTGGCTATTACAGTGCACCATCCTGTGGTAAGCAGTGCATTCCTCCTTTTTTTTTTTTTTTTAAATCTGTAAGGCCACTTTCACACTGAGGCTTTTTAGCGCTAAAAATAGCGTCTGTAAAGCGCCTCTCCTGTCACTCCAGTGTGAGGGCTTTCACACTGGAGCGGTGCACTTGCAGGACTTTAAAAGTCCTGCAAGCAGCATCTTCGGGGCAGTTTAGGAGCGATGTATACACTGCTCCTCCACCACCCCTGCCCATTGGAAAGCATGGGCAGCGGCGCTTTGCGGGTGCTTTTAAACCCCCCCCGGGGGGTTAAAAATGCATTTCTAGCGACAGCAAATCAGCGCTTAAACGGGGGTAAAGTGCCACTAAAACTAGCGGCGCTTTACCGCTACCACCGCCTCAGTGTGAAAGTGCCCTAAAAGTTAGTCAGTGAGTGCTCTGTCTGACACAACATGGTGCACTTTGCACCATAATAGCCAACCTTACTGAGGAGGTTACCATCTCCTTGTAGGTAGGCAGCACACCTACTTCGCACCTATTCAGTTTGGACACTAAGACTGGACAAAAGCCAACCTTATAGGGCAGCGTTAATAAAAACTGGAAGAAGGAAAAAAAACTGAAATCGGGTTAGATTTTCCAAAGGACCTGATAAAATAGAATTAAGGCTGTGATTGCTTACTAGGGCCAACACATATCGTTTTTTCCTTTTTCCAGTCATTATAATTTTAGCACAATTTTTTATTTTTTTACATAAACACTTTTATTAAATGTTTTGCATATAATACACAGAAAAACAGATTCCATGAATCATCCATACTTACATACTCGGGATGCACCGATACTAGCCATTTTCGCGAGTATCGGTACTCGCGAAAATTCTCTGATACCGGAAGTGACGTTGCTTGGGAACAGACCGCCTCCTCCTCCCCTCTGGACAGTGCCTTCCCTGCCTCCTCCTCCCCTCCGGACAGTGCCTTCCCCACCTCCTCCCATTGGCATCGCTAGATGCAGGCCCGCCCATCCTAACAGCCCACAAGCGTTGTTTCCTTGCTGCACACCTCCCTCCTCCAGTTCTGATTTCCCACCACACAGAACACTGGAGCACTCCCTGGCTGGATGCTGAGGCAGAGAACAGGGGGGGGGGGGGGGTTTGAAGACACTGTACGGGCAGTATCCTGTTGTACTGAGCAGCGGGGCTCTCTTCCTGTACCATGCCTGCAGTCCCTGACTGTCTCCTGTACCATGCCTGCAGTCCCTGACTGTCTCCTGTAACATGCCTGCAGTCTCTGACTGTCTCCTGTACCATGCCTGCAGTCACTTCTGCCTGTTGTCTCCTTCCCTCTACCAGCTGTCACCTCTGCCCCCATGTCTCCCAATAACCCTCCTATCCCCACCCCCCCCCCCCACCCCACCCTCCCCACCCTTTATCCGAGCACGCAACCTGGCAGGCCGCAGGAAAAGAGGGGGGGACGAGAGCGCCCCCCCCCTCCTCCTGAACCGTACCAGGCCACATGCCCTCAACATTGGGAGGGTGCTTTGGGGTCTGAGACCCCCCAAAGCACCTTGTCCCCATGTTGATGGGGACAAGGGCCTCATCCCCACAACCCTGGCCATTGGTTGTGGGGGTCTGCGGGCGGGGGGCTTATCGGAATCTGGAAGTACCCTTTAACAAGGGGACCCCCAGATCCCGCCCCCCCCTGTGTGAAATGGTAAGGGGGTACTTGTACCCCTACCATTTCACCAAAAAAGTGACAAAAATGACAGGAGACGGTCTTTGACAATTCCTTTATTAAAATCTTCTTTCTTCTGGTCTTCTTCCTTCTTCCTCTCTTCATCCTTCGGTTTCTTCATCTTCTCCTTCCGGCATCTTCTTCCATCTGGGGACTTCCCTATGGCTTTCCCCATTACGTCAGAGGGGGGCGAGGTCACCAGGTGCCCTCCGTTTTAAAAGACCTGTCAGCCGGAGCGAAGCCTCACACAGCGGGAGCCTCCCATTGCGAGGATCGGCCCGAGAGAAGAACAGACGCCGACGCCATGGAAGAAGATGCCGAAAGAGAAGACCGGAGGAAGAAGAAGCGGATCGGAGGAAGAAGAAGATGGAAGAAGATGCCGGAAGGAGAAGATGAAGAAACCGAAGGATGAAGAAATGAAGACCAGAAGAAAGAAGATTTTAATAAAGGAATTGTCAAAGACCGTCTACTGTAATTTTTTACCATTTTTGACACTTTTTTGATGAAATGGTAGGGGTACTTTTGTACCCCTTACCATTTCACACAGGGGGGGCGGGATCTGGGGGTCCCCTTTGTTAAAGGGGGCTTCCAGATTCCGATAAGCCCTCCGCCCGCAGACCCCCACAACCAATGGCCAGGGTTGTGGGGATGAGGCCCCTGTCCCCATCAACATAGGGACATGGTGATTTGGGGGTCTCAGACCGCCAAAGTACCCTCCCAATGTTGAGGGCATGTGGCCTGGTACGGTTCAGGAGGGAGGGGGGCCGCTCTCGTCCCCCCCTCTTTTCCTGCGGCCTGCCAGGTTGCGTGCTCGGATAAGGGTCTGGTATGGATTTTGAGGGGGACCCTTCGCCATTTTTTTTGGCCGGGGTTCCCCTTAAAATCCATCCCAGACATGAAGGGTCTGGTATGGATATTTAGGGGGACCCCTACGTCATTTTTTTTTTAATTTGAAGCGGGGGTTCCCCTTAATATCCATAGCAGACCTGAAGGGTCTGGTTATTGAATTTGGGTGGACCCCCACGCTTTTGTTTTATCAATGACTTTCAATGAATGACTGTTCTCTGTGTTACGGATCCGACAATTCATTAGCCGCGAGTGATTTTAAATAGCTTTTTTTCCTGCAAAAATTACACTGTGCAGGAACAGTTCTCTATATTAGATATACTGAATCTCGAATTCATTTGAATCATTTGAAGCATTCGTTATATCCGCTATAATAATTTCTTTCATATTAGTTGAAATTAGATATTTGGTAGTAGTTGGATTCAAATTGTTCTCTGTGTTACGGGAATCGGCAATTAGCCGCGAGTAATTTAAATAGCTTTTTTTCCTGCAAAAATGACACCTTGTACAGAGACAGTTCTAAGCACAGGAAACATGACCCCCTTCATAGACATACCATAGAGTTGTATGCCTGTGAAGGGGGCGCATGTTTCCTGTGCTTAGAACTGTCTCTGTACAAGGTGTCATTTTTGCAGGAAAAAAAGCTATTTAAAATCACTTGCAGCTAATTGCCGGTTCCCATAACACAGAGAACAATTTGAATCCAACTACTACCAAATATATAATTTCAACTAATATGAAAGAAATTATTATAGCGGAAATAACGAATGCTTTGAATGATTCGAATGAATTCGAGATTCAGTATATCTAATATAGAGAACTGTTCCTGCACAAAGTGTCATTTTTGCAGGAAAAAAAGCTATTTAAAATCACTCGCGGCTAATGAATTGTCGGCTCTGTATCACAGAGAACAGTCATTCATTGAAAGTCATTGATAAAAAAAAGCGTGAGGGTCCCCCCAAATTCAATAACCAGGCCCTTCAGGTCTGCTATGGATATTAAGGGGAACCCCCGCTTCAAATTTAAAAAAAAAATGACATAGGGGTCCCCCTAAATATCCATACCAGACCCTTCAGGTCTGGGATGGATTTTAAGGGGAACCCTAGCCAAAAAAAATGGCGTGGGGCCCCCTCAAAATCCATACCAGACCCTTATCCGAGCACGCAACCTGGCAGGCCGCAGGAAAAGAGGGGGGGACGAGAGCAGCCCCCCTCCCTCCTGAACCGTACCAGGCCACATGCCCTCAACATTGGGAGGGTGCTTTGGGGGTCTGAGACCCCCAAAGCACCTTGTCCCCATGTTGATGGGGACAAGGGCCTCATCCCCACAACCCTGGCCATTGGTTGTGGGGGTCTGCGGGCGGGGGGCTTATCGGAATCTGGAAGCCCCTTTTAACAAAGGGGACCCCCAGATCCCACCCCCCCTGTGTGAAATGGTAAGGGGGTACAAAAGTACCCCTACCATTTCACCAAAAAAGGTGACAAAAATTGGTAAAAATGACAGGAGACGGTCTTTGACAATTCCTTTATTAAAATCTTCTTTCTTCTGGTCTTCCTTTCTTCATCCTTCGGTTTCTTCATCTTCTCCTTCCGGCATCTTCTTCCATCTTCTTCTTCCTCCGATCCGCTTCTTCTTCCTCCGGTCTTCTCGTCCTTCTCGTCCGGCATCTTCTTCCATGGCGTCGGCATCTCTTCTCTGGCCGCTCCTCGCAATGGGACGCTCCCGCTGTGTGAGGCTTCGCTCCGTCTGAGAGGTCTTTTATAACGGAGGGCACCTTGTGACCCCGCCCCCCTCTGACGTAATTGGGGAAATCCATAGGGAATTCCCCATGACGTCCCCGTGCGTCAGAGGGGGCAGGGTCACCAGGTGCCCTCCGTTATAAAAGACCTGTCAGACGCAGCAAAGCCTCACACAGCGGGAGCCTCCCATTGCGAAGAGCGGCCCGAGAAGAGACGCTGACGCCATGGAAGAAGATGCCGGACGAGAAGGACGAGAAGACCGGAGCAAGAAGAAGCGGATCAGAGGAAGAAGAAAATAGAAGAAGATGCCGGAAGGAGAAGATGAAGAAACCGAAGGATGAAGAAAGGAAGACCAGAAGAAAGAAGATTTTAATAAAGGAATTGTCAAAGACCGTCTCCTGTCATTTTTACCATTTTTGTCACTTTTTTGGTGAAATGGTAGGAGTACTTTTGTACCCCCTTACCATTTCACACGGGAGGGGTCGGGATCTGGGGGTCCCCTTGTTAAAGGGGGCTTCCAGATTCCGATAAGCCCCCCGCCCGCAGACCCCCACAACCAATGGCCAGGGTTGTGGGGATGAGGCCCTTGTCCCCATCAACATGGGGACAAGGTGCTTTCGGGGTCTCGGATAAAGGGTCTGGTATGGATTTTGAGGGGGACTCCATGCCATTTTTTTTTTGGCCGGGGTTCCCCTTAAAATCCATCCCAGACCTGAAGGGTCTGGTATGGATATTTAGGGGGGACCCCACGCCATTTTTTTTTTTGGCTGGGGTTCCCCTTAATATCCATACCAGACCTGAAGGGCCTGGTTATTGAATTTGGGGGGACCCCCACGCTTTTTTTTTTTTTTTTCAATGAATGACTGTTCTCTGTGTTACAGAGCCGACAATTCATTAGCCGCGAGTGATTTTAAATAGCTTTTTTTCCTGCAAAAATGACACTTTGTGCAGGACCAGTTCTCTATATTAGATATACTGAATCTCGAATTCATTCAAATCATTCGAAGCATTCGTTATATCCGCTATTATAATTTCTTTCGTATTAGTTGAAATTCGATATTTGTAGTTGGATTCGAATTGTTCTCTGTGTTACGGGAACCGACAATTCATTAGCCGCGGTAACGATTCCATATTTTTTTACGATTCGTACGAAATTCGTATTTCGTATGAATTCGAATGGAATTTCGTACACGAATTACAAATTACAAATTTTTTTATATACAAAACGTAACGAAATGAAACGAAAGAGCCTTGTGACAGCCTTATTGTACAAACAATACTGCGCAATGGTATGTCCTTTTTCTGTTTCCTTCCCCTTATGTAAATCGGAATTCTATTAGGAGGCAAAAGCAAACAGCCATCCAAAAGGACCACAGCAAGCAAAGAGGAAAAAAAGGGAAGTGTATCTTTTTGTTTCACTTCTATGTTAAAGTATCTTTTTTGTTTCATTTCTATTTTTATGCAAAGGCTGAATAGAAGCAAACCATATCATCTGTAACAAGTTTATTACAGACATAATCACTAGTGGATTGTTTTATGATAAGATGTTTGCCACTTGCACATAACACCTGATCAATTGGATCTAGGGATATTGGCCGGTGTATGGTTGGACTGAGCAATACGTTTAACAAAGCATCAGTGCATTTTTACAAGGAGTATTTATTTTGCTACACCACTGATTTATTATTTATTTCTTAAACACAGCAGTTTATTTATTTATTTATTTTTTAACACAATTGAGGATTAATTAATTTATCTATACATTTGGATTTTTCCTGCATTATTTCATTGTACTAGTTTTTCTATTCTAGTTTATAGGAACAAGGCATGTTCCAGGCACCGCATTGCACTTTATTGCACTAAATATTTATTATTTATTTATTCACGTATGGATTTTAGTTTGTTTTAAGATCTACTATTTATTATTATAAGGTTGATTAAGTGCACCAATTGTTTACAGATTGTACACTATATTTCATGCATTTTTAAGTGTGGGAGCACTTCAGTATTGGCTGCAGCTAAATCATTTGATCATCTTAAATACACATTGTCTTGGGCATTTTTGGATTTTTAACATACATATCAGCGCTTTAGTATTTATCTCCTCACTATCAGGTTGCAGAATATATATTCAGCTTCAAAGGTGTCGCAGAGACTTTGTTCTATTAGGATCCAGAGGTTAGGTCTGTGCCTGTATAGTTACACCTTTCATCATATTGAAAAACTCTTTTGCCCTTTACTAAAATTTTACCTGCAGAGGTACGTTAAGTCTTTACTACTTTGTGGAGCCCTCATAGGACCTTGCCAAAAGTAGCCTTCTCAGATTCATTCACTTTACCCTGTGTGGCTAAGTTGTGTCTGGGTTACTCCTGACATCATTATGGCTGATTTCATGTTTTGGAAACTTGTCTTATGGCACCCCCAGTTACCCCTATCTGAAAACCCCTATTAGATCATGGCAAACTCCTTGAGGTAGCCTTTACCTGAATTTTCTTCTGTTTGGGATCCCAAGCAAACCACCTTCACAAGGTAGCTTAGCTCTGTTGTCTGGACCCTGTTTTTAGTCACATTCACTTAGCTCAAGACCCTCAGACTCTACAGCTGGGTTTTTAATATGCCTTTTCTTCCCCTGTACAAGGCTTGCAGGCTATCAGAGTGCATTCCATTTGTACTGAGAGTCCTTTTTGTTCCTGCTTCCTCGGAAAAAAAAATGTGCATCGGTCACTCTGTTTACTGGCTTGGTTACAGTTGCACTGTTCCTGTGTTTAGCTATTCTCCCCTTATTTGTTTCTACATTCACACACAGTCTAAAGGTGCCTGGGACTTCCCTAGCTCCCCTACCAAGCACCCTTTGCTTTACAGCTGCTCCATGTAACCACTCCCTGAGATCCTCCTGTATGTCTAATTTACTGATCCTCACCATTTAAACATTTTTTTAAAACTGTGTAATACACTCTTTTGAGTGGAGAGAACACTTATCTCTTCCCCCACACTATGAAATATAACATCATATACCCTAGCCCTGGGTTCCCTGTGTTTTTTTTTATCTGGCTTTGTATTTATTCCTGACACCCTAGCTTTGCACTTCTATGCTCCCCCATTTGCAAGGTTGCTCCTTGTTGGCTATGGCGACCTCCTGTATTTCTTTGGAACATTTTTTGAGCGCTCTTGCCCATTTAGAGCCCTAAGCCCTTTTATTAATCCAGGGCATCACCAACTGGCCCTGGATTAATGGCATCATCTCCTTTTAGCCCTAAGCTCCCCTCACTTCTTGGAAGCCCTCCACTTTTTACCTAGCTACAGAAAAACAAAATATCCTGGAAGCCAATTTTCTTCCCTGAGACTTTTTTTCTATTACCCTTCAAGGGAGTGGGGTGTCAAACCATTCTGATTCCCCTTAGGAGTGGTACCAAAATAGTCCTTTGTTATGATTTCCCTTTGGATCTGAATCGTCTTCAGTTCCCTCACAGGGTGGTCCCTCTATAGGACTTCTCCATCCTGTTCCACCTGGTTTGGAGAATCCCTTGTCTGGCTAGGGCTTTTGCCCTCTGGGAACAAATGATTTTCCCCTACCTAAACCCATCCTCCTGGAGATGCTGTTTTTTTTTTTTTTCATAGATTGTGGATCCACTACCAAATTCTGTTCACCTTTTAAAAATAAATGCTTTTTTGCTAGGCGACCAGTGGGTCCTCTGTTGATGAATGCTTCAGCAGCTAGATTATTCTGCTGTCAACTCTTTATTCTTATTTTCTGTGGGCTTGTTGTAGCCATGATAAAAGACAAGAGTTGGTCAGAGGCTGCGGACATGGTGCAGGAGATGTCAGAGGCTACGGAAATGCTGCAGGTGTTGGTCTGGTCAGCGGCTGCAGACATGGTGCAGGGAGTGGTCCAGGGTCTGGTCTTACCTGCTGATGTGATGACGAGGCACTGTAGCCATGCCAAGACCAAGTGCCTCACAAGCAAAAATGGCGCCATTACGTCACTGTGCATGCGCCCGCCCGGCTCAGCGAGTACAGCTTTCCAAAGCCCGGCAGACTTTGGGAACAATGCATGCGTTGTCAGTCTGCAGCCATCATTTTTATGGGCGGCGCTACCTGTAATGGACATTTACGGGTGGGCGGTTGGCAACACTGAAGAGGCCCCAGGGCAGGTGGCCTACAGGGAAATCTCCTACTATCCCTGTAGGCGAGTCTAGCCCTGGTTTGAACAAGGTTTCCTTGTTCCACCTGAATCAGGTCATTGTGTTGCCATCTTTTTGTCCTAAACGTAAGCATTCGAAGGAGAAAGAACTTCGCTGTTTGGATGTTGTTCAAGCTGTTTGGATTTATCTGAAGTCGATGGCTTTGATTCAACAGTCTGCATCCCTGTTTGTTCTACCGGAAGGTCCACGCAAGCATCAGGTTGCTTCTCAATCCACTATTTCTAGGCGGATTTGTCAGCTCATTTCTCAGGCTTATGGTCTCAAAGGGTTTCTCCTTTCCTGGTCAGGGCCCATTTGACCAGGAGTGTCAGTGCTTCTTGGCAATTCAGCACAAGCTTTTGTTGTTCAAATTTGTAAGACTGCTACCTGTTTTTTTCTTCACAAGTTTACAAAGTTTATTCAGGTAGGTGTGGATGCCAGCTTTGGGCAAAAGGTATTGCAGTCAGCTTTGTAGTGGATTTTTTCCTTAATCTGTTTTGGGTGTGTTGTCCTTTTTGCTTTGTTGACCACCTCTTATATTCAATGCTTTGAGACATTCCGAATAGTCATGACTATAAGGACAACCATGTATGATTACGAAACTGGGATTTTTGGTTTACCTGTAAAATCCTTTTCTTGGGGTACATCGCAGGACACAGGGATCCATCTCCTGTTTTGCCTGCTTAACCTTCCATGCTAAAAAAATGGGGCTTAGCTGAGCCTGGGCGGGGAATCCTGCCTTTTTTTTGGCCGCTGTCCATTCACCAAAAGGTGGCAGCAAAACTCAAGTAGTTATAAATATGACAACACCCTATGTCCTGTGATGTACTCCAAGAAAAAAATACGAATTACCTGTATGACATCTGGACTGTAGGCAACACCTTAGAAGTATATGTGGAATGTTAAATTCGCTACATCCCCTGAAGTAGCTTCTGTCCACACAGTGTTTCAGTAAATTCCTTTGTCCAGAACTGTGTGCTTTTCCAAATGGTTGGAATAATTTATTCATTATTGAATTGTTGAAAGATGTTTGTGTTGTTTCTGTTAAATGTTGACGTTACAATGTTACTAAACATGTCTTAAATGCTTGAAAACTTTGTTCTCTGCTTTTTATTGTGATACTATCCTTTACAACAAATATTTTCATGGTCTCACACAATTCTTTTGGGCTCATTAGCAAAATAGTCTGTCCGTTTTGCCAGTCTACTTGAGTTTTAAATAGATTTTATATACAGTAAATGGCACCAACTCACTTACTCAAACCTCTGTTGGAAAATGACAATAGAGGAACAAAAGTTTGAAAGCTATGTGAGACACCCTGATAAAGGCTGTGTTAAAGTGGTTGTAAACCCTGTTACACCACTTTTACCTACAGGTAAGCCTATAATAAGGCTTACCTGTAGGTACCATGAATATCTCCTAAACTTGCACAGTTTAGGAGATATTTACTGTATCCGCATGTGCCGAAGTCATCGGCAAATGCGCACTGAAGAAACGGCCGCTCGTGCCGTTTCTTCAATAGCCGTACCATGACCAGCGGCTGCCATGCGCGGGAGTGACGTCATTGCGGCTCCGGCCAATCACAGCGCTGGAGCAAGCGAACGCGGAAATAACTCCGGGAGACATGTCGCTAGTCACAGCGGTGTGCGGGGACCACTGCAACAGCTTCTATCTAAGGTAAGTATTTCATAATGAGCTAGGCATTCTAGCTTTTATATCCAAAAAATAAAACCTGCAAGACAAAGGCATAATGAGCTAGTATGCATTGCATTAATGCATACTAGCTCATTATGCCTTTGTCTTGCAGGTTTTTTTTTTTGGATTTTTTTCCTGAGTTTACAACCACTTTAAGAATAAGCTGCAGACTTGTTACTAGCATATACACAAAGCATGCAGATAAAGTCTGCCCTAATAGGAAATATTTGCTTTGCGTGTGTTACTCTATAACAGTGTCTTTTGTTGTAGAAAAGTATAAATTATAAAAACTCAGCATAGGCTGCAGTTAGGATTAATTAGAGCAACCCTTTTTTTTTTTTAAAACGGAACATTTTGTAAAAGTTTACTTTTATTATGTGCTGTATTTAATTTTCACTCCACATGATGTTTTTTTAAGTTTGTGGTGAGCATTACTTGTGGACTGCTATATATGACCATTGTTCCCATCTACACTTACTAAACATGTATTAAAGACAAATGAAGCTTACAATTAAAGTGTTACTAAACCCACAACAGTAAAATCAGTCTATATATGCAGTAAAGCATGCTTGTTATACTCACTGTGGAACCTAAGGGGTTAATCCTCCCCATTGTGTAAAAATGCTGTTTGACCCTGTCTTCTCTGATTCTCCCCTTCTTCCACTGTTCCCAATCCATCTCCTGATAAGACAGAGCCTTTAGAGTCACTCTGCAAATGCTCAGTTTGGTGTGTATTTTTCCTGGGAAGGTGCATGTGATCAGCCCAGGGCCAATTAGCACAGTCCAGACAGAGGGGCGGGGTCCTGCAGCCTCATAGGACAGTCAGAGTAGAATAAAAACTCCTCCTACAAGCTTTAAACCAGATACTGATAGAAGTCACAAGATGGCTAAATACTGCTGATGAGAAAAGGTATTTATCAGTTTATATTTACAAAAATAGTTGAATTTCCATGCTCTGTGTACTGTGGGAGACCAGATATAGTGAATGCGGTGTCCTGGATTTAGTAACACTTTAAGTATTAACAGGCACCACAAGGTGTTAAAGTGATATTAAAGGAATTAAAAAATAAATAAAAAATAACAAACCTGTTATACTTTTCTGCTCTGTGCAGTGGTTTTGCATAGAGCAGGCCCAATCCTCTTTTTTTTTTTACCTTCATGCATAAAGGTAAAAACCCTTAAGCCCTTACAAAAACTTGAATTACTGAGCTTGTTTGTTGGCTTGTTGGGCCTGCAAGTAGCTTCGAAATGCATTACCAATCCTTGCCACTGTGAATAATCACATTCCCTGCTCCTGTGAAGTCACGACCAGCTGCTTCTTGTTTCCTGCTTCCTGGTTCCCAGCATTCTCTGGATCTCTGTAAGATCACCCCAGTGCCCCAGGCTGCAAAGAGAAGACATCTATGAGACTCCAGGACTGGCGATTTTCACCACATACTGAACTCATCTAATTTAACCTGTGAGTTACTACTTGCTTTTATTAAATATATGATTTATACTTTACTAAGTCTGGCGCCCCTCTGTTCCCATAGTGGTTGGTATCAGTAGGTTTTATTTTTATGAATTTATTTTTTTAATTCTTTTTTTTACAATTTTTTTACGAGGCCTGTTAAGGGGCTTTGGTGAAATATCCCTGTGTGCACACCTATGATGTAAATAAGTTTTAGTGTTCTCTGCAGGTTGCAGAGCCATTTTAAAGACCCATTTAAAGTTTTAACTATTTACCCAGTGATAATTCATTTGTATCAGTGGAAAGTAAAAACTCAAACACCACAGAACCTTGTAATATTGTGAAATTATGCTTAAAGTGGAATTTCCAACTTTACTGAGAAAGTAATATTACCTCCAGGGATTTTTTTGAATATTTTATTGCAAACCTTCTATGTCTACAACATACACTTTAATTTTATAACATCATTGCAATAGTATACAAACAATAGTTATTTTTGACAATACAATATGTGTTTAGTTGAAAGATCCTCTCATATTGGGTATTCTGCCAGTCAGCTGACCATCTCTTTCCATAAATTCTTGGATTCCCAGAATACTTTTCAGATTTTCCATCGCTGTTTAATTTCAATTTCTAAGGATTGCATATCCATGCAAACAGCAATTTCTGTACTGACTCCTTCTAAAACTTCTCTGTAGTTCAAAAGGCAGACTCTGAATTCTGTGTTGCAACAGTGGCCTCCCATTGGGCATAGTGAATATGTGTCACAGAATTCAAGTAAATCAATGTGCGGGTATCATCACAATGTAAGTTTACAAACTTTAAAATTGTTCAGACTAATAGTAGGCTAGAAATAATTGAAATACAATGTAGACATGAATATATGGTTTTATATTTTTACTATATATATATATATATATATATATATATATATATATATATATATGCTTTAATCAAGGAAATATGAAGTACTGAACAAGAGTTATATGGCACTCAACATTTCACCTAGTGTCCATCGGTATTGGCGCAATGAACGAGAGACTTTGCCATAGAAAAAATACTGCACAAATACTGTAGCTGCTGTCCTCACCTGGGTTGATATTTTGCTGGTGTTTGGGTCCCCACTGCTGCCATCTTGAATGTGGGAAGCCGTTTGTGACTTCCTGGTATTTCACAGCTTGTTTCCCACTGTGCATATGTGAGTAGTCTTTCCCATTGGACCCACAGCCTCCTGGGACCTGTGACGTGTCCAGGGAGGTTGCGGGGGGGGGGGGGGACTTCTGCTCACATCATCTAGGCGATACAAGTAAAAGTGGAGTGGCTACCTGTCAGAAATAGGTACCCACTCCAAAAAAGAAAAATAGCAATTTATAGCTTTCCTGAGGCCAGGTCGAAAGAACATTTTACAGCTACGTTTTGCCCACACCTGAGATGGTTGTCTGTGTTTCTTAACACGGAGCTCAGAACGAGGCTTGGTTTAATTTTGTGCCTATATAACGGTGGTGATTCAGCACGCTACCCGTACCCATTGAAAACGTCAGCCTATGACGAAACGCGTCTGGGACGTACGTGCTGACGTCACCACGCCATTGAGGACGGGATTTTCTGTTTTGTGTTGCCGGCCGGCTTCCGTTTTATGCTTAAAACGATTTTTGCTTTATGTAAGTGTAACCTTTAACTTTTTAAAATAAATTTGCCAAACGTACTACCCCATGGTCTGCTGCTTTCTCTCCCTTTTGGGTAAAATGCTGAGCCGCTGTGCTTAGGAGAGTGAGCATCGATCTTTGAAGTGGACCAGGACCTTTTTGCTACTAATCACTGGCCTACCTTACCTGGGAGACTATATGCACTGTCTATCGCTGGTCTCTGGTAAGGAGCCCCTCTGTGTGGTGACGGGACACATGTCAGTCTTTTGCTTCTTGGATCACTGGTGTATGTGTTTTTGATACTCTTTCCTGCTGGGATAAATGCCAACCGCTTTTGTTTTGTTGTGTTTTGGTAAGCGCAATATTTAAATGGTGGAGGAGTTTCCATTCGAACACGTTTTTTTATTTTTTATTTTTTATTTTATTTTTTATTTTTATTTTTTTGGTTTTACAACACTGGGTGTTCCCCTCATTTTTTCCTAATCTAATTTAGTAGAATTTTAAAAAAAAGGGTTATATATATTTATTTATATATAAGCTTTTTCCCAAAAAAATTTTTTGTCAATATTACGCTATGTCTGCTCCCCTTTTTTCTTTTTGGTAATAACCACTGGGGGCATACGCTACTCTCGAGTACCTCAAGTTCCGGGTTCCTGATTCATCTAAAGGCCCAGGCTGGGTATAAGCCAACTGTGGATTTGCTGCTTATCTCTGGTAAGCATATCACTTGGAAGGCTGGGACGTTGATTTACTAAAAACACCTTTATCACCTGTGAATCCCCTTGGAAGGACTCATTCCTCTGTATACCAATACACCCTGCCCCTTTCTTTTTGAGGACTATTAATAGAGAACCTCCAGTTTGGGACTTCTTTAAACTCACTTAAAATAATTTATTAATATACTCACCATTGGGTTAATTATTTTATTCACTATATAATTGTATTTTTTCAATTTTCTTTGTCAGTAATGTTTGTAAACATTGTGTATTGATTCCACTTAATTGTGATACTATTGGTCAACACTCACTAATATTAGCGCAACTTCTCTTTTTTATTTCATATATCTGTTTTGGAACACTGTCAACTATCAAAACTAGGTCTACTGCATGTTTCAAGGGAGCATGTGTAACTAAATTAAAGAAGCTTTGATTTTCTCACAATGACTTCACCATACAGTACTGTACTCAATACTGAGACAAAGATATTTATCCTTGATCAATGTGTATCACTTGTCATAAACCTATGTGTATCCATGTGATGTCCTATATTTAGTATGTAAACAAATTTGTATTCAACAGGTTTTAGTGTACTGCATTTACTTGATTGTTTTCCCTGTTCTTATCTTCAGACAAAATCAGTGGTTCAGGTTAGCGCATCCTTTAGGCTGGGTTCACACATGTCTAGCTGTGGTTTGCAGTCCGGAGTCCGATGTGTTTCTGTTCACCGGTTCAGGTGCGATTCAGGTGCAAATTTTTGCCTGAATTAGCGCCTGAACCGGACCCAAAAATGCACAGGCCCCTTTTCAATACCACAATGCAGCCACCCCAGACATGTGTGAACTTTCCATTGAGAGCTAGTCACATTCACATGTTATGCAAATTGGATGCGGTAAAAAAAAAAAACATATCCAATTTGCATATATGTGAATATGTGAATAATACAGGTATCTGCACCCACTTCCGGGGACTAGCATCCCCGCCCATATCCGAGTATATCCGAGGATGCCCCGTTGTGTTTTGGGAAACACAGTTCCCAGGACACAGAGGGGACCAATAGAGAAGCACAGCGCGACTCGCGCATGCGCAGTAGGGAACCGGCAGGGAAGACGTTGCGTCTTCACTTCCTGATTCCCTGACAGAGGATGGCGGCGGGGCAGCTGAGAGACGAGCGGCTGCTCGTCACATTCTGCCGACACCGCTGGAACCTGGAACAGGTAAGTGTCCATTTATTAAAAGTCAGCAGCTGCAGTATTTGTAGCTGCTGACTTTTAATATTTTTGGTGTGGGTGCAGCTTCGCTTTAAGGGCGTGTGTCAGGATCTTGTCTTGTATACTAACGGTACACAATTGTCGTGCAGCAAACACGAACATAGTGACGTACTACAAGGAATTTCAGCTCTTGAGCGCCACCCTTTGGGCCCCTTCTGCTAATTTTGTGTTTGGTGAGCATTGATTCCGAGCATGCGTATTTGTACTTTTGTATGACGGATTTGTGTACTGACCATACGAAAATCTGACAACAGACCATTGTCCGCTGAAAATTTACTTGTCTGCCATCCAACATTTGTTGGCTGAAAATTGGACAATTGTCAAAAGGAGCGTACTAACGGTCAGATTTTCGGACAACAGTCTGTCAACAGACAATCCCTTGCCAACAATCATACCGTGTGTACAAAGCTTTAGTCAACTAGTTCACAAAGTGTGGCATATGTAAGCTCAAAGTTCATAAAAATAGCCCTGCTAGCAAAGTATGATACCATAGATCCGCTTTAACCTGAATCTGCTTGAATCTGCTTCCTTTCTGTTTACATCACGTGATCAGCTGTCATTGGCTGGCAGCTGATCACATAGTAAGGGACCAGGAGTCTCATTGACTAGCTTGTCACAGAGCGTGCCGCAGGGGGCATGCAGGCAGCTCATGCATGGGAGGACGTACATGGATGCCCTCCAGGCAATTTAGGCCCACGCTGTACCTGTCTTTCAGCTATACCATGGGCATGAGGATGTTAAAGGCTAAATTCACCTTTATAGAAAATAGCCTATGCAATCAAGGAGCGCCAGTAGATATCAAAAATCTGTGCAGCTTTGTAAAATGATTATTCATTTTATTGATGTCATCGAGAGGCCGTTGGCTCTTCCGCAATCAATGAGTGACATGCTAATAGGCCTGACCCTCCTGCTTTCCTTAAATGAAAGGCTAAGCCTCCTGGTGTGTGTGACATGCATATCCCGGGAAGCACAGTGGGCAGGATGCGTGTCAGTCGCCTAAGGCGAATAACGCGCATGGGGAGGCAAGGCCAGACTTTTTTTTTTTTTTAATAAGGGAAACAAAACAAAAAAAGGCCAATACTTCTGCAGGATGGGAGGAGGGGTGGAATGTAAGGAATGTGAGGAAAAGGGTAACGATCCGCTTTAAAGTGGTTGTAAAGACTCAAGTTTTTTTACCTTCATGCATTCTATAGCAAGCTGTTTGCTATGGGGGCACTCGGCAGGAGGGAGGGGCCAGGAGCCCGGGAGGGGGAACCAAGAAGAGGAGGATTGGGGCTGCTTTGTGCAAATCCAATGCACAGAGTAGGTAAAAGGCAAAAAGGAGGTTACCCCAGCTCCACTGCTGATAAATAAGTTCATAGGCTGGAGTCCGGTGCTCAAGCCAGGGCATTCAACTCACATAGATAAATGCTCACAAAACAGAAGGGCTGGCGACTTGGCGTGCTCTTGAATAAAAGTACTTTATTGCTGCAGGGTTCAGAGCTATGCAGCATATACTCTGTAGCTTGCAGCAATAAAGTACTTTTATTCAAGAGTACGCCGAGTCGACAGAGCAGGTAACTATGACTTGTTTGTTATTAAAAAACAAACAAAAAAACAGCCTTTAATATCACTTTATTGATGTCGGGGCCTCGGTCCTCGGCTGTTGATTGGATAGATTGATAGCAGTGCAGCCATTGGCTCCCACTGATGTCAATCAAATCCAGTGACGCGCCCGCTGGGGGATGGGGCCGAGTCCTGCATTCGGTGTCTATGGACACCAAATGCTGGACTCGGGAGCTTGCCCGCAAGGTAACCTAATGCGAGGGGGTTATCTAATGCGAGGAGGAGCCGAGAGAGCCGCCGAGGGACCCCAGAAGAGCAGGTTGGTTCGGGGGCCACTCTATGCAAAACGAGCTGCACAGTGGAGGTAAGTATGACATGTTTGTTATTTTTTCTTTCTTTAAAGGAACCTTTAGTATCACTTTAAGTTTTTTTTTCTTTAAGTAGTAGAAAAGAGCATGTGTCCTGCCAGCATGCAGCAGTGTGGAACACTTGCATAGTAGGGAAACAGTGATCTCTTTGCAGAGCTCCAAAAATCCCACTACTGAGTAACTGCTAGGTCTCTCCAACCAGCGGGGAACATGACCTTGCTTGATTGAAGAGTTTTAGGTCTGACTCAATAGGAGGAGTTCCAGGCCTCTACAATAAGACCACTGTGTCCACATAAAAAGCAATGGTCCTACACTACAGCTGCTGGCAGAGGACACTGTATGCTTTTCTACTGTATTTAGCTAATTTAAACTGACCATTAGCTTGGGCTTTAGTTCTAGAACATTGTGACAGTGTAGTCTGTAGACAATATTGGAACAATGGTACAAAGGTTTGAAGTACAGTAGGAAAATATAGTACAGTTTAATGCAGTGCATGTAAAATTTTGCCTGTTTGTTAGACATATCTTTTTAGATGGCATGCCCATATGCCTTTTTATGTACAATAAATATAAGTGTCAAACTGTTTTTCAAGTCTATAATGTAAACCCTTGTGGTTATTCCAAATCCAAACTCCTTGTGTGAAATAAAACTTAAAATTAAAAGAAAATTGTTTGCTTTCTAAAATGTTGCGACACATTTATTTGCTAGATACACTCGGATATATATTTCACAGGAAGTATATTTACATCCTTGGGGTAGTCATCAATTTTCATTAGTTGTCTTCCGAAAAAGGCCCAACTGGATAAGGGTAAGAGATAATGGTATTCCACTCTATATTGATATGTCCATCCTTGTTACCTTAAGGAATGTATCATAAGCTGGTCAATGCTTGTTAAACTGCACAGTCTGGTAGCTGTTTTGCCTCACAAAATGTAAGATTTGATTGGCAAATACGGCTTGTTCCTCATGCAGGGTTTTGTCGGTTGGGTCTCTAAAAAGGTATCGGCCATGTACATTCTCCAGGAGAGTTGACATCATGGAAGGAGCAGACCGGAGGAATTCGTCTTCTGTCATTCGCACCTCTTCTAAAACATCTCCATGAGTGAAAACCACCGCTGTGAAATGTTTCCATTCTGGTCCCAGAAGATTCTGCACAAAATGTATATATTAAAAAATGCTCTTTTTTATATATAAATAACAATGAATGCTCAACGAAACACAAGTCTTGCTTGAGGGGACTTTTACCTCTTACCTGAAAATATGTTTAAAAGAGAATTATGTATTTTTTTTGTTTTTTTTATATATTCATACCTACCTAGGTGGATGCAGCATCTGACCGATGCTACAGCTGTCCCCCGGCGTCTCTGCACTGAGAACTGAGCCACCGAACATTGCCGATGGCTCAGTTCTCACTCCTCTCCGAGCGGAGAGATGCTGCCTGTCAGTCAGCATCTCTCCTGCTCTGATCCTCCACACTCATTAGAGCACTGGAGGGGCGGGGAACGGCCATCTCAGCGGCTCACTAAAACTGCCATCAGTGAAGTCAGCTGGCGGATCCAGACTTTGGGATGATGCGGTGCCTTGACTGATATAAAAAGCTCAGGCTGGAACTTTTTTTTTTAAAGTTTTGGACAGAGTGGGGAGGGATTAGAATGCTTGTCAGTTTTTTTTGCTGTCTATGCCGCCCTCTCTATTTGTCCTGTTTACCATTATCATTGAAAGTGAAAGTAAAAGAAAATCCCAAATTTTGGGTTGTCCCCAGAAAAGTAATCGAGGGGAAATCATCTAGTGGGGAAACTAATTCTGGTGAGCTGGGGGTCCTCAATGAATTCCCTTAATTTGCAGGGATTTTCTCTCACTTTCTGTTTCGCTGTGGGACAGGAAGTGAAGGTAAATCTCGACAATGGAACACAGATGGCGAAAAAAAAAAAAATTCTGACAGGAGGTTATAACCCTCCCTTGCTCTATCCAAAATATTTAAAAAAAATGTTTTGACTATAGTTCTACTTTAAAGCAGAACTCCAGGCAAGCAGCTAAATACACTGTTGAATACATGCAACTTTAACATGAGTTAACACACAGGAGCATTTCCCGTTATGTACAACCAGACTTCCTAGGTTGCTGACTACACTTTTCTCTGCTGCAGTTAAAGTAGAACTATAGGCCCACCTTTTTTTTAATGTTGGATAGAGTAAGGAAAGGTTATAACTCCTGTGAGATTTTTTTTCCCCCATTTGGGTCCATTTGGGGAGAATTCCCTGCAATTCCTGTCCCATAGCCAAACAGGAAGGAACTAGTGACTCCTATGGAAGATTTCCTCTCTATTACTTTTCTGGGGACAACCCAAAATGTGAAATTTTATTTTATTTTTACTTTGAATATTAATGGTAAACAGGACAAATAGAGAAGGTGAGTCCCCTTAACTTGAAAGAAGCAGCAGAATGTAAGGAGGTCATCACCCTGGTATCTCCACCTGTAAGAAAGCTTCCGCTGTTAGACTGATAGCACAGTGTAGTGCAGAAGAGTCTTATTGATGCACACTGCTACCCCTCCTTCCCAGGGTGCAGCTAAATATTGAAAACTAATATAATGATGTATAGCGGTACTTATTAGCTGTTCTTAAAAATGTATATCAAAGTGGATTAAATGGCACTTATTTTTTAATATAAACATCTGTTATCTAGTGTCTTTAAAAATGTAATGCATATACTGTCATCAAATAGCTGAATCCTTGTAAAAGTTGCAGCAGATCCCATTGGTGCATTGTTTTGGTTTTACTCATTATAACTATTATGTACTCAGTATTAAAATTATCATACCTACATAATCACTTTTCTAGTTAACAAAGGCTTTAAGTAGACTGTGCATGCAAAATGGTTTGTCATGCTAAATATTTTTCACTGTTGGATAAGCATAAGATTATTTTTTGTTGTATTTTCATTGATTTATGAGTGTAAATCATTATATACTATAATGGTTAAAACAAATGAATGGTATTATTTAAACAGATACTTCTGCTTTTGCTATGTCAAATGTTCATGGTTACTTCTGCTGAGTAGTTGAAAACCAGCATCTTCTGATTTTACAGATATTAATGTATAAAAAGTGTTGTTCAGCAGTTTTAATTTCAGATGCAATGATTCTTTAAAGGGTAACTCCACTTTTGTGAGACCAAAAAAATAGCATAGCGAAAAAAAAAAGAAAATTTATTTTATACAATTGCGACTCAAGTCATATTGTAATTGAATGTTTTTAAAAATTAACTTTCCTTTTAACTCTGCAGCTGTGTGATTTTCTGCAAAATGCAATACAATATGGCTACCTGGAAGTGTTTTGTACACTGATGGTTTACAGAGCACCCCCTAGATATGTCATTGCCTGCTTGTGTGATTGGCTCACTCATTTTCCCTGCACTAAGATACAAGTCAGATTTTTGGCATCCCCTGCAACAAAAATGTCATATTTTGTGATAGACCTCCAAAGAACAATCACGTCTAAAGGAATGCAGACCCTGCCACTTTCCTCATCAGAGCCCTGCAGGTGTAGCAGCTGATTGATAATTATAAAACCACTCCCATAGAGATGCACATGGACACAGACAAACAAACAGCTATTCCTTCAGAATAACAAAAAGTAGGAATCTGCAATAAAGTTTGTTAAAATCCTTGCAATGTACATAGATCACCCAGAGGGGAATGTTTTTTTCTGAACAAAAGTGGAGTTACTCTTGGTGCGGAGCATACGCAAATATGCTGCTCCATTGGAATGGGCTTTTTCAATATTGTTGCGTTTGTTAAACAATATGATTTTTTATATTAATGAGACATAACATTACATGGGACAGTCTGTTTAGTAGCTGGTCATAGAAACAGAAATCAGATTACTGTTAGGTTTGGCTTGAGTGGATACTTCTCAAACAAATGCTGTTGGATACAGTGGGGACATAGATACCATTGTTCAATTCAGCTAACAGCTTGAGCAGTATATTGTCTCTATAGCTAAAGTAAACAGGTAATATATAACCTATGACATGTATGATGGCAGAGTGCCATCTTGAGGTAGAATTTGAGTGCATCTCTAATTGAATGACCGGAGCAGCGTTTTGCCGGCGGTATCGCATCGCTGCCCCATTGATTTCAATGGGGAGCAGCGGTGGAGGAGCGGTGAGTTCACCACTCCTTCACCGCTCCAGGACTTTTTGTGACGCACTGCCAGCGCAACACTCAGTGTGAAAGCCCTCAGGCTTTCACACTGGGGTGCATGGAGCAGCTTTTTTCAGGCACTATACAGGCGCTATTTTTAGCGCTGTAGCACCTGAAAAACGCTGGCAGTGTGAAAGGGGTCTTAAGACCGCAGAGGAAACGTCTGTAACCAGCCATTGAAGAAGAAAGATACCTGATTTCCAAAGCAACTGCCAACTGGGTCCTCATTGTCATAGGAGATCACGAACACACAGTAACCGGGTTAAGTAACTTTTAAGTGTATTTCTACTGTTACAGACAATAGTTTATGCTTATTTGCTAGGCATCTTGGTTGATATATCTGTCAGTCTTGTTATGTATTCCTAATATTGTAATAGTTTTGTATGTACAGCATTTTTGTTCAGTAAAAACACATTTACACACTGCAGAGGTCTTAGCTTCCTTGCTTATACCGCAAAGAAACCTTGCTAGATAGATGCAAGCAAAACAGTCGCATATTTTCGTATCTGACTTTGTGCTGCATGGTGCACTCCCAGCACAGAGACCAGGATCTGACTGAATGCCCTAGACCCCTTACAAATGATTGGGAACTCCCAAATGATTGGGAACTCCCAATTCCAGGTCACCTGATCGCTGTAATAGCCTCTGATTGGCTATCACAGTGATCAGTCACTGTGAAGCCCTCCTCTCTCTGATTGGAGGAGACTAATACATCGTATCTCTCTCTGTCCTTGCAGAAAGAATAAAAACGGTATGTAAAAAATAATAATAATAAAAAAAAAGAAATACAAAAAAGTACCTAGGTCAACGTTTGATTTAGGTAAGTGCCAGGGTTAGTGTTTGGGCCAAGGTATTTTTTTTTTCTCAAATTAGTATCAATGTCTGTGTGTTTTAGGTAGAATAAAAAAAAAGCAAAATGCGCACTGTTGCTTCTGGGCTGTATTACAGGTACAAACAACAACTAACATACACATATGTGGTATCGCTGCAATTGTCAGGAGCAGGAAAATTTATTTTGGGTTGTTCCTTGGTGGAAGGTTATGGGAGTAGCAAGTAATATACAGCTAAATTTAAACATTTTGGGCCTGTTTTCCTTTTTTTATAATAAAAAAAAATCAGGAAATATCCATTACCATTTACCACTGAATGAAAGCCCAATTTGTCTTAAAACAAGGCATAATCCACCTGGATGCACAAAGTAGTTGTGATGATATGTACGGTTTTACTAACTGTAAAATTGTGCTTAAACATAAACATTTGTTTTACCCTTAGGCGTGAAGGGGTTAAAGTATAAGTAAATCCACTCACTAAAATCACACTTCAGCTTGTTAGTGTTGTTTTAGTTTTAAAGTCATTTTTACAATGTTAAATCTGCTACTTTCATTGAAATAATTAAATCCCTTACAGTTAGGGATTACAGGTGCTTTGAAGCCCAAATTAACCCTAAGGTTTTATACTTATTATGCAGTTTGGCTTTGTCAACTGCTGGAGATTGGACTGTAAGAGCAGAGGTCTGACTCTCCAGTGTGGTGCTGACACATGCAGCTTTTACATTTCAAAATACATACAAATACATAAATACTAAGAGAGTATCTTTCCAATGTGAGTGAAATTCCCTCTTTCACAGCTGTCATGGGAACAGTAGTCCCTATTATAAGTTTTTCTCTCTAATCCTGTTTTCTGTAGTTGTTTTCCCTTTATTTTCACCTGGTAATCTGGACAGTAACACTCCCTGTCTTAAAGGAGAAGTACAGCCAACGCTCGTTTGGCTGTACTTCTCCTGTGAATCACAAAGGTGCAGTTTGTTCTGCATTCCTGTTACCCGCTGTCGGCTGACATCACAGAGCCAGTCCAAGCTCGGGCAAGATTGTGACAATGAAGTTGTAATCCACCCACATGCCTGGGCCGTCACCTGCCCCCTCCACAGCCCAGCGCTCCAGTGGGCACGGTTGGGGGGGGGGGAAGAGCAGAGAGCGGTGACTGCTCAGGGAGCTGTGAGAACCATGCAATTGGTGGTGTTTGGTCGCTCGGTTCTCAGTACTAGAGCCGGCGGGCGATGCTGCATCCACTAAGATACTATAAGTATGCTTCTAAAAAAAAAAAAAAAAACATAACTCTTTTAAGACGACTGTGTTTTTTTTTAAATAAAGCAAAGTAACTCACTGCTCACACCATTCACCCTCATTGCAGAAATAAAGCCGGCCATACATGGAATTCCCATCCCTCCTGAACTGGTTGAATTCTGATCCATGCTTAGGCTAGCCAGTTTTACAGAAGTCTATCTATCGATTGACTTGTGTACAACCAGCCAGTTGATTTTTCCCAATTGATCAGTCCCACCGGCTTTAGCCAGCAACACTGATCATTGTATTCTCACAGCAGGGAAGACTTCTCAATGTCAGAATAAAATACCACTTCAAATGTGTGGATAGGAGAATCAAAATAAATGGATTCGTCTTTATGCACTGCTAAGAATATTAGGGATGTTTGCATGTCTAATGTAAAATATATATGCTTGGCGCCTTTCTGTCTCAGCTGGGTAGTGGGTTGTCTCACCCTGACTTTTAAAGTGTTACTAGAAGGCAAAATCAAAAATGACTCATATGATGTAGTCTGTAACTCCTCCTGTAACTGTTAGTCCTGTTATTTTTCAACTTTTTCAACTTCAGGTGTCGGAGGAACCCCTGCTAAAAATTACTATATCTACAATTCATTATACATTAATGTGATGGTCACTGGAAAGAATGCTTCTTACACTTTTTCATTGGGAATATACATCCCCTTACAGTAAGACAAATAGATCAGTGGTGTCAGTGGGAACTTATCAGAAAATTGCTCATTGCTCAAGGAACCCATAACAACCTCTGGAGGAAGCCTAGTTGAGAAACCCTGAGTTAGGGAGTTGAGACAAACCATTTAACATTGACAGAGGTGTTTACAATGGTCAGCTTTTATTCATCCAGTTAAAACCTTTATCCTAAAAGGGAAAAAATATATTTCTGTAACTGCTTAACCGCCTCCTATCTGCCATATTGACAAATGACTGTAGGCGGGATGCTCTTTTGTTCTCACCATGATTGCGCACAGCGCAGAGACCGCAAGATCACTGTGTCACTGGGACACGGTGCAACCACAATCTCGGTAAAGAGCCAATGATGTGGCTAAATACCCATGTGATCAGCCCTTCAGTGCCATCTCATCAGTGCAGCCTATCAGTGCCCATCAGTGCAGCCTCATTAACGCACATCAGTGAAGGAGAAAAATTACTTATTTACACCATTTTCTAAAAGAAACTAAGAAAAACTTTTTTTTTTTTTTTAGAAAAAAATGAAAAACCCAGCAGTGATTAAATACCGCCAAAAGAAAGCTCTATTAGTGGGGAAAAAATTATAAAAAAATAAATTTTGGTAAATTTGGTGTATTTTGTCATTCAAAATGTGACAGCGCTGAAAGCTGAAAATTGGCCTGGGCAGGAATGAGGTAAAAGTGCCCAGTAGGCAAGTGCGGTAGTTGAAAAGTGCTTGTTCTGGTAGAAAAATTTTCAAAAATAATAGTAGGATCAACAGGTAAAAAAAAACCTGAGGAAGCTTAGAAAAGAAAAACAGAGTACTTTGTAAATGCTAGTGACAGACAGCATTATAAATGACATTTTTTAACTTGCCTTTAGTATCTAAATGTAAAAATGACAAAAGCATATTCATTCACTTCAGCTAAACAAGCCAAATAAATTTTTGGAGATGACTATTACTTGAGCAGTGCAATATGGGTAACCTTAGTGTTCCCTAGAGCACATTAGACGGGTCTCATGCTTTTCCTCAAAACCTTCTATACAATATTTAAAAATCATATTTTATTTGAGGGTGCACATTCTGAAGCTTGCAAGTACTCGAAATAATACATAGAAGTTGACATAACAGGATGTGATCACGTGTCTCGGCTACTTCTACCATGTGATTAAATGATTGTATCCAGAAAGATGAAAGCACGGCTCGCATTTCATGATCTTTAAAATGTTTTCATTTTTAAACAAATTGTGGAAATTATGAAACCCAATACACTCTGGTTCTGGCACAGAATTGTACAGACACTGCAATAAGAACATATGTTATACTAGAAAGTACACAAACTTTAGAAAAGTTATGATGTTTTACTACATGAAATCTCATATTTTGGACATAAGTATAAAGACATCATTGTAAGTGTCCCACGCTACGCGTTTGAAGTTTTCAAACAGATCATTTAAGCCCTTCATAACACCATTCATTTTGAATTAGTCTCTGCAATATGATTTTAGTTTTCATCATTAGGGAAAATAAAAGCATTTTAGCCAAAGTAGCATTTAGTCTACTGATCCTGCCCTATACACATATACAAATCTCCTGTGAATGCCAAATAGTCAAAGCTTTCATATAGTGGTTCATTTTTGTCATGTTCTATAGATGTAAGTTACATTCTCGCTTGTTGCTTAACCACTTGCCTACCGGGCACTTTCACCCCTTTTCAGCCCAGGCCAATTTTCAGCTTTCAGTGCTGTCGCAGCACTTTGAATGACAATTGTGTGGTCATGCAACACTGTAAACATCTGAAATTTATATAATTTTTTGGAGACAGATAGGTAATTTTTCTTCTTTACTGATGTGCACCGCTGAGTCTGCACTAATGGGCACTGATGAGTCGGCACTGATGGGCTGCACCTATGGACACTGATGAGGCTGCACTGATGTGCAAAATTGTTACAAAATTTTACACATAGGTAATTTTTCTTCTTCACTGATGGGCACTAATAGGCTGCACTGATGGACATTTATGAGAATGCACTGATGTGCAAAATTGTTACAAAATTTTGCACATAGGTAATTTTTCTTCTTCACTGATGGGCACTGATAGGCTGCACTGATGGACATTTATGAGGCTGCACTGATGGGCACTGGTGTGGCTGCACTAATGGGCACTAATAAGCTGTACTAATTGGCACTGATAGGTGGCACTGATATGCTACACTGGTGGACTTTGATATGCTGCACTGCTGGGCACCGATATGCTGCAACGATGGGGCTACACTGATATTCAGTGCACTGATGATCAGTTCCATGATTATCAGTGTAAGTGTGCCCTGTTACAGGATCACCGGTTATCAGTTTTCCTTTCCTCAGACAGTGACAGCGTTGAGGAAAGCAAATGCTGATAACCAGCATTTGTTTACATGTGATGAGCTGCGATTGGACACAGCTGATCACATAGTAAAGGACTGCCTTGATTGGCCCTTTACCTCAATATGTGATCAGCTGTGTCTGAAGGAAAAATGGGTTAAAGATTAGCTTTGAAAACAAAAAAAAAAGCTTCTTTTTAACTTTAGTGACCTAATTTAGCTGTAATGAAGTACAGTATGTCCCAAGTTATGCAGGCAGTTTGTTTCTGTAAAAATCTTCTGTGCAGTGAATGCAAGACAGGTCCCTTTCCCGTTGCTTAACTTCTGGTGCTGTAATGGTCCAGGCCATCTGTGCATCCTCATCAACAAGCCCCCCGATAGAGAGCTGCCTCCCTCCTTTCTCCTCCTCCTGAGTTTTTAGTTTTTTTCATTGATTTCACTGTATGTAACACAATCTGTGAATGATTGATCTGATTCTCCCTTATTCATAGATCATGTTACATGCAGTTTAATGTGGAACATCTGAGCACCACAAACCAAAAATGCTTTAATTCATTTTTAATATTCAAAGCAAACTCATCTATTCATCCATGACCCCTTGCTTTATTTTGTTGATAAATCACTTTGAAAAAAAACCCCTAGCATTTCTGGGAGTTGCCATCTTGAGTAAGGGCAGGGGATTCATGTAGCATTTACTTCCTGGAATCCACCTGCCCTTAGTTTAGGCATGCAAGCAGGAGAGGGTGTTCTTAGCTGAGAAACCTCTCCTGCCATACCAAAGACTCCTGGGATGTATGACATCATTTGCCTAGGCCTGGAAACCAGGAAGTAACTGAGAAAATGTAAAAAAAAAAAAAAAGTTTAAAACAAGCAAATATGATATACTTTCCTGTTCATTTACTAATGCTAGCAGCATAAGGATTAAAAATAATCAATGTTTACTGATAGAGTGAGGTTTCACTTTAATCAATGAAACAACTTTTCCTGTTGGAAGAGGGGGTGGCCCCCTGTCAGGTAGCTTCTCAGAAGACTGGAATCTATAGTAGTAGGAGGCAGGAAAAGGACTTGAAATCCCTGCAGAGAAGATTTCTACAGGATCCAGCTGACTGACAGACTTGGGATATTGGGAACTATTGCAAAACATTGAAGATTGGACTTTCTAGGTTTGCATCAACATCCATTGTGGGGTTCCATCTACGACTCTGGACACCTGCTATCTTTTTATCTTTTATACAATTGCAGCATAGTGATTATATAGTAAGCCCCCCTTTTTTTTTATGGTTTCGTTACCAATTGCACGTTAAAATCTGTAAGCCCTCACGGCTCCTTGTGCCATGGGTCTTCCTAAGCAGGCTTGTGACCACCTGAGCTTACACTTTACTATCTAGTTTGGTTATGCTTTCCATCCATCAATGTAACACACGCCCCCATAGTTGGTGGTCTGCTCTTCTGTGTGTGGGGTGCAGGTCTTTGTCTGCCTGCCTGGTGGGTGTTGGCTAACCACAGCATTGTTTCAGCTTACCTTTTTGTATATATATATATATATATATATATATATATATATGTGTATATATATATATATATATATATATATATATATCTTTTTATGTAAGACGTATGTATATTTTGTATATTTATCTACGTGCAATAGGTGTCTTAAAGCTCCTGAAGAAGCCCTAGGCACGAAACATGTCGAGCTAAGCTACATTATGACACAATCAGAATACATCAAGCTTTGTGGAATCATATATAACGGTTCAGGATGGACTGTATTTATCCTTATTGAATTCTATTATTGATGTATAATTAGTGGTGTTTAATTTACTCTACAGACATTAATCATTAGCGTGATTTTTCAATAATTATTGTTTCCTTTTAATCATGTTTAAATAAAGATAATGAATTTTAAATATTGGTTACTGTTGTGCCTACAAAGTCCAATCTACAATGTTTTGCAATAGTTCCTCAGGACGTGGCATATTTATACCTTGGTATCCACAGCACCATCCTGTGGTGATACTAAATAACTCAATTTCAGACTTGGGACATACTTCATTATAGGTAAGTTAGGTCACTAAAGCTATAGATAGAAATTTGGATTTTTTTTTAAATGTTTTTGTTTAGCCAGGCTTTAACTTTAACCTAAAAGCAGAGACCTCAAACAAGAAGTGGGAAAGTATAACATCAAGAAAACAATCTAATCCAGAAGAGGCTTTGCTGTTATCTCATATACCTGAACTACCATGGCACAAATGAACAAGAAAAATCTACGATCCGTTCTTGCTAATTATGAACTATATTATCCAGAAGTCCTCAGATAAAACATCTCGCACTCACAAGTCTCTATTTGGAAGGCGCGGTATTCCAAATAGTGAATGTTTAACACAACATGCAGTTCTTTAGCAGAGAGACTCAAGGTTTTCTATCCCAGTGCAGGACACAGATGGCTCATTTTATCCTCTCAGTCCAACTGAAAAGCTGAGAGGATGATTCAGACAGTAAAACAGCTCTTTTTAAGAAGTCGTTCAGTAGAGGTGTTGATCCATGCATAGTGCTTCTCCATTTACCGTGTGTACCTACTAACGAGGTGTGTGTAAAAAAGTGCAGTACCTAAACCAGCATATATTTTAACTAAAACCTAAAATTGTTGAAAACGCTCACGAAACATGTTTTAAACTAGAAAGGAATTAAAGCAGTATTTAACCCAAAAGCAAGCATTTATTGACTTTTCGACAACAACGGTCTGACGGACCTTTTTTTTTTGGACAATCTGACCGTCTGTATGCTCCATCGGACAATTGTTGGTTTTTCAACGGACAAATGTTCGCTGTGCATGCTCTCAACGTTTTCGACAACAAATGTCCAATGGAGGATAATCCGTTTGTGTGTACACAAGTCCATCGGACTAAAGTCCAAAGTCCAAACACACATTCTCAGAACCATTGTTAAACATCAGCCAACAATAGCAGAAGTTGCACAAAGGGTGGCGGTAAAGAGCTGAAAAACATGATTTGGTGAAAGTTGGCTGAAAATGTTCTGCCGTGTGTATGCAGAACAAGTTCACGGCCAACGCCCCTTCGGACAAAAATCCACGGAAAAGTCAGATGGGAGTCCGATCATGTGTATGAGGCTTTAGATGTGATGGCTGCATTTGCTTTTTTTTAATACTTTCTTTCTTCTATTTTCATCTGGTGATCCAGCCAGTAAGTCTGATATTTTTCAAAAGAACTGGCTCTCTTGCAGATGTATCAGTTACATGGATGAGACAAACCATTCAAAACTGACAGGGGTGCTTACAATGGTCAGTTTCTTTATGTAATACCTTTATCTCAAAAGGAAAATATTGCTGTATCTGTTTACTAAGTGTTAGCTGGATTTCAGCTTCAATTTGTTAGTGTATTTAAATCTACTAGTTTATCTAAAACTCCCCTCCCCCAGACTGACAATGCTGCTATTCAAAGGTGCCCCCTGTGCTCATTCATGCAGGGTGGGGGCACTCTAATACAGGAGGTGTGTTACTGGCCGGATCACCAGGGGAAAACAAAGGCAAAAAAGCCTAAAAACAGAAAACAAATGCAGCCACCACATCTAATGATTGGTAAGCCGCAATATACGTTTTTGGTTTTGGGTTTAATACCGCTTTAAATACAAATACACAGACATGATGAAAAAAATAAAAGTTCTGTTGACATTACAACTAGCAGACAAATGCGGCGTACACATGCTCGGACTTTCCGGCGGGATTGTCCGCCGGACCTAGTCCAGCGGACAAACCGCCGGACTTTCCAGCGGAGGTCCGCCGGACTTTCGGAGCGTGTGGACTTGCCCACACACGCCCGGACTTTTCCGGCGAACAATCCGCGGGAAAAAGTCCGTGGGAGTTTTGAAATGAACGGACTTGCCGACACACGATCGGAAAGTCTGTTCATTTAGAACGTAACTGCAGGTAGACGGGACTAGCGAAGGCAGTGAATCGTGCCGCGCTAGCCCCGTCACCTGGTATGGATTTAAAGGGGAATCCCTACGCCGAAAAAACGGCGTGGGGGTCCCCCCCAAATCCATCTCAGGCCCTTATCCGAGCATGCAACCCGTGCGGGGGTGGGGACGAGCGAGCGCCCCCCCTCCTGAGCCACACCAGACCGCGTGCCCTTAACATGGGGGGTGCCTTCACCCCAAAGCACCTTGTCCCCATGTTGATGAGGAAAAGGGCCTCTTCCCGACAACCCTCGCCATTGGTTGTCGGGGTCTGCGGGCGGGGGGCTTATCGGAATCCGGGAGCCCCCTTTAATAAGGGGGCCCCCAGATCTCGGCCCCCCACTCTATGTGAATGAGTATGGGGTACGATGTACCTCTACCCATTCACCTAAGGTGTAAAAGTGTAAATAAAAAAAACACAATTTTTTACAAATATTTTATTGCACAGCTCCGGGGGTCTTCTTCCGTCTTGGGGGGTCTTCTCACCGGACTCCTCCGCTCTCTTCTGCTCTTTTACCTAGCTCTTTCACGAGCGGAGGAGCCCGGATTTCTTCTTCGTCGTCGCCGCCGCCGCCGTCGTCTGGGGGTCTCGTTCCGCCTTCGGGGGTCTTCTGGGGTCTCTTCTGTTCTTGCCGCTGTCACCGCCTTCTGTGCCGTCTTCTTCTTCCTCCTCCTCTTCTTCTTCTTCTTCTTCCGATGTTGACTCGTCGCTCTCTCTGGCCGGAATGGCAGAGACACGCTGTGTTGTGACTTATATAGGGACAAGGGGCGGGGTCACATGCTCATGTCACATGGTGACCCCGCCCCCATATGATGTCACAGTCCCAGCATCCTCCGGGAAGCTAGGTAAAAGAGCAGAAGAGAGCGGAGGAGTCCGACGAGAAGACCCCCCAAGACGGAAGAAGACCCCCGGAGCAGTGCAATAAAATATTTAAAAAAATTGTGTGTTTTTTTTATTTACACTTTTTTTCTTAGGTGAATGGGTAGGGGTACATCGTACCCCATACTCATTCACATAGGGTGGGGGGCCAGGATATGGGGGCCCCCTTATTAACGGGGGCTCCCGGATTCCGATAAGCCCCCCACCCGCAGACCCCCGACAACCAATGGGCAGGGTTGTCGGGAAGAGGCCCTTGTCCTCATCAACATGGGGACAAGGTGCTTTGGGGTGGGGGGGCGCATGGCCCCCCTTTCCCCAGGGCACCCCCCATGTTGAGGGCACGCGGCCTGGTACGGCTCAGGAGGGGGGGCTCTCGCTCGTCCCCACCCCCTTTCCTGGCCGGCCGGGCTGCGTGCTCGGATAAGGGTCTGAGATGGATTTGGGGGGGACCCCACGCCGTTTTTTCGGCTTAGGGATTCCCTTTAAATCCATGCCAGGTGACGGGGGTTGCGCGGTGGCATTCACTGCCTTCGCTAGTCCCATCTACCTGCAGTCACGTTCTAAATGAACGGACTTTCCGATCTTGTGTCGGCAAGTCTGTTCATTTCAAAAGTCCCGCGGACTAGCACACAGACCGCGGGATTGTCCTCCGGACTCGCGAGTCCAGTGGACAATTTCAAGTCTGAACTTAAAACTTAGTCCGCCGGACTTTTGGCAGGAAAAAGTCTGCCGGCGCCCACACATGGGCGGATTGTCCGGCGGACTCCAGTCCGGCGGACAATCCCGCGGGAAAGTCCGCTCGTGTGTATGCGGCCAAAGTAAGAATCAATGGCACTGTAGACTGTTTATAAAGGCAAAAAGGTTTTTACCTTAATGCATTCTTTGTATTAAAGTGCAAAAATATATTTTTTTCTAAAAGTTTGCACTTACATCTCGATTCTTCTCTCTTTTTCTCTCCTTTTAGGAGACTCTGCGGCAGTGAGAGCCATTGGCTCCTGCTGCTGTCTATCAAATCCAGTAAGGAGTGAGTGGGGAGACGGGACAAAGCCATCCTATAAGTGTCTTAAGACGCGCATGTCTGCCCCCATAGCAAGCAATTTGCTATAGGGCCACACAGAGAAGAGGAGGAGCTGACTGTGCCGGGGGAACCCCAGAAGAGGAAGGTCTGGGCTGCTCTGTACAAAACCAGTGCACAGAGCAGGTATGTATGACATGTTTGTTATTTAAAAAGTCAAGAGTAAACTTACAATCACTTGATCAGCCAATGTTGTCACTTACTTTAATGAGAAACAGATGCCCCATGTAATGTGATATAATTGTCTATACTAATAAGAGGTGTGTGTGTATATATATATATATATATATATATATATATATACAGTATCTCACAAAAGTGAGTACACCCCTCACATTTTTTGTAAATATTTTATTATATCTTTTCATGTGACTACATTGTAGCAAAGTGTTATTTCTTCAGTGTTAAGTAGTGAGTGTACAGCTTGTATAACGGTGTAAATTAGCTGTCCCCTCAAAATAACTCAACACAGCCATTAATGTCTAAACCGCTGGCAACAAAAAAAGTGAAAATGTCCAAATTGGGCCCGAAGTGTCAATATTGTGTCATGGAGTTCACCAGAACTTTACAGGTTAGCACTGGAGTCCTCTTCCACTCCTTCATGACGACATCACAGAGCTGGTGGATGTTAGAGACCTTGCGCTTCTCCACCTTCTGTTTGAGTATGCGCAATAGGGTTTAGGTCTGGAGACATGCTTGGCCAGTCCATCACCTTTACCCTCAGCTTCTTTAGCAAGGCAATGGTCATCTTGGAGGTGTGTTTGGGGTCCTTATCATGTTGGAATACTGCAATGCGGGCCAGTCTCTGAAGGGAGGGGATCATGTGCTGCTTCAGTATGTCACAGTACATGTTGGCATTCATGGTCACCTCAATGAAATGTAGCTCCCCAGTGCCGGAGCACTTATGCAGCCGCAGAAAATGACACCCCACCACCATGCTTGACTGTAGGCAAGACACACTTGTCTTTGTACTCCTCACCTGGTTTCCACCACACACGCTTGACACCATCTGAACCAAATACGTTTATCTTGGTTTTATCAGACCACAGGACATGGTTCCAGTAATCCATGTCCTTAGTCTGCTTGTCTTCAGCAAACTGTTTGCGGGCTTTCTTGTGCATCATCTTTTTTTTTAAGAGTCAAAATTGTTCCTTTATTTAACAGAATATCATACAGGTTACAACAAAGGTCCCACATGGACTGAATCAAGTATATATTACAGGCATTTTGGTGTGAAGATACATACAACAATTTCTGAGCATGTGCAGTGAAGATCAGAGTAACGACAATGTATACATTATTAAAGGAGGTAATGTACATTGGTGATATACCATCTCCCTCCCACCCAGCTCTTGCAGCTTCCACACATTCTCCCAGGGATATGCCCGTCACCCCGACCAGGGTTGCCACACTCTGTTAAATTTATTGGGACAGTTCCTGTTAATGTACGTCAACTTGTACAGGGGGAGGACATCATTAATGGACTTTTCCCACGCTGTGATCGTGGGGGGGGAGGGGGAGTTCCAGCGAAGTACGATCTCCCTTTTGGCGTAGAAGAATAGGTAAGTCAGTAATAGTTTGGTGTATCTAGGCCTTTGCTCGTCATCCTGAATGCCTAATAGTAGCAGCTCAGGTGACTTAGGGAGGTTCAGTTGGAGGCGGCCATTGACAGACTCCAATACTGTATCCCAATATCCAGCTATTTTGGGACAGCTCCAGAACATATGAAGGTATGTTCCCGCATTGTCCCGGCAACGGGGACAATCTGGGGATCGCTGTGGGAATACCCTGTGGAGCCTCTGGGGGGTGAAATAGACCCTGTGCAGAAACTTCACTTGTATGAGGCGCTCTCTGGAGGAAATCAGTAGGGAGGCGCTGTCCGCAAGGCAGTCATTCCAGTCCTCCTTGTCCAGTCCAGGGATGTCTGTCTTCCAATAGTCAAAAAGTCTGTCCACTTTGGCAGAGTCAGTCCTGAGGAGCTCAATATATAGGGCCGAGAGGGGTTTGTCCAGTTGTTCTTGTGATATCACCTGCTCGACAGGGTCCACAGTCAGTCTGATGGGAGTAGGAAATTCGGCCTTAATAGCGTGGCGTAGCTGGAAGTACCGAAACAGCATCCAGTCCGGCAGCTGGAGGGTTGCCTGGAGTACCAGGAATGGCTTCATGGTGCCATTTGTTAGAATGTCGCTAAGGGTCTTTATCCCAAACCCAGCCCAAACCACCGGGTCAGGGACCGTCCTGATGTGGGGAAAATTGGGATTCCCCCATAAAGGGCTTCGAGGGGACCAATTCCGGGGGTCTATCTTCCCTTTCCTGGCCACCACCCAGACCTTAAGTGTAGTCTGAGTGGGCACCGGGAGTTCGGCGTACGCCCTGCGTCCCCTGTAGATCAGGTTTCCCAGCTCCTGTAATGACCCAAGGATTGCTGCTTCCAGGCATACTGCAGCATTGCCTCTGGAGAGGACGTACCACCATCTAATTGTTACTAGGACTGCTGCCCAAAAGTATGTCCGGTAGTCTGGCATTGCTAGGCCCCCACATTGGACAGGAAGGATTAGGGTGGATTTGGCCAGTCTCGGGGCTTTCCCCCCCCACACGAAGGAGCCCACACATTTATCCACCTCTGCAAACATGGATTTGGGTATCCAGGTGGGACTGTTGCGGAAAACATACAAAAATTTAGGGAGGAATATCATTTTTAGTAGGTTTATACGGCCCATGAGATTCAAGGGCAAGGTATCCCACGAAGTGCATTTGGATCGTAGCTGTGCCACAACCGGGCGTACGTTAAGTTCCCTGTATTCCGCCACCTGTCTCCTAACCTGGATACCCAAATATTTAAATTGGTCAACCCAAATAAGGGGTACATTAGGACTGGCTTCACGCGCCTGGGGGTCAAGGGGAAAAATGTTGGACTTGGTCCAATTAATGCGCACCCCAGAGAACCTCCCAAACGTGTCGAAGATCTCGAGAGCCGCAGCCAACGAGTCCCCTGCGTCTTGCAGATACAGGAGGGCGTTGTCCGCGTATAGCGAGATCTTCTCCACTAGGGTTCCTACCCTGAGACCCATCACCCTTTCCGACTGTCTGACCTGGGTGGCAAGGGGCTCAAGAGCCAAGGCAAATAGGGCCGGGGACATAGGGCACCCCTGTCGTGTTCCCCTTTGTAGCGGGAATGAGGCAGAGATCCTATCACTGGTGCGGATGCGGGCCCTAGGTGCCCGATAGAGCATACGAATCCACCGCAGGAATCGGGGCCCGATCCCATATCTCCCCAAAGTCTCCCAGAGGAACGTCCACTCCACCGAGTCAAATGCCTTTTCAGCGTCAAGTGAGGCAATGACTCTTCTACCACTGTTATCATGAGTAATAGACATGTTGAGGAAGAGCCGGCGGAGGTTGATATCGGTACCCTTACCCGGCATAAACCCGGTTTGATCCGGATGAACAACTTCCTCGAGGGCTATGGATAGCCTATTGGCCAAAATTTTGGCCAATATCTTAGCGTCCACATTTAGGAGAGATATTGGCCGATATGAGGAGCATTCCTCCGGATCTTTCCCTGGCTTGGGTATCAATACCACCACCGCCTCAGACATTGACTCGGGGAGGGCCTCCAGCTGGAAAAATTGAGCAAACAGGGACACCAGCCGCGGAGCCAGCAGTTCAAGGTGTTGCGCGTAGAACTCCCTGGGCAACCCATCTGCCCCAGGAGTCTTACCCGCCTGAAGTTGGGCAATCGCCAACTGCACCTCCTCTAGTGTTATGTCAGCCTCAAGAGATTCACAAGTTCGGTCGCTAATAGTCGGCAAGGGGATCCCGTCAAGATATCTAGTCAACTCCAGGGGGGAGTAACTCACCTTGGTGGAGTACAGCTGTTCATAGTATTGGGCAAATCTACGGTTTATGTCCTGTGGGGCCCTTAGCAACGTCCCATCTATGTCCTTGACCACAGCAATGTGGGTGACAGCAAACTGTCCCTTGGCCAACCAGGCCATCAGTCGACCACTCTTGTTCCCATATTCAAATATCTTGTGGGCCGTATGGAGGAGTGACTTATGCATTCCATCCACTCTACAGATGGAGAGTTGGTGTAGGGCAAACTGCCACTCTCCATAGGCCTCCCTGTTGGGGTTGGCTACATACAGCTCTTCCTTCTTCACAGCCCTGTCCTCCAGTTCCCCCAGAGAGCGCGCTGCCTTCCTGCGGGCTGCCGCTATACGTGCAATGTACTCCCCCCTGGTCCACGCTTTAAAAGCGTCCCATGAGACTAGAGGATCTGTGCCAATGGCATTTTCCAACCAGTAATGACATACCCCCTCCTGCACCGCCTCTTGAATACTTTCCTCCTCTATCCAGAACCTGGACAGCCTCCACATCCTCTCCCCAGGGGGCCCAAATGACAGCTTGAGCAGCAACGGGGTGTGGTCTGATATCCCCCGTGGTAAGATGCAGCTGTCCATGGATTTCCTGAGCAGAGGGCCCGACGCATATATCAGGTCTATGCGAGACAGGGTTTTAAACGTGGCGGAGTGACAGGTGAACTGCCTGTCGGATGGGTGAAAGTTGCGCCAAACATCCGTCAGGGTAAAGCTATCTGCCCACTCTGCCAGGCCAGGTGTCCATCTGGATACTGTGTGAAGTCTGTCCAGGTCTGGCGTCGGGGTCAGATTAAAGTCCCCCATAATCAAGACGTCCTCTACTCCATAGTCAATTACCAACTGCATAATTTTTTGCAATAATGTTACATCAGCTGGTGGGGGTAGGTATAGGCCCACAAGTACACAGGGGTTGTTGACAATAAGTGCATGAAGGATGATGTACCTGCCCCCAGGGTCTATCTTAATATCCATAAGCTGAAATGGTAGCTGTTTATGTATAAGGATACTGACCCCTCTGGAGTAAGTGGAGTATGTCGCATGGTAGTGGGATCCTACCCAAGCCCTTTTGAGGCTCAGTACCCGGGATCCCACCAGGTGGGTTTCCTGGAGCACACAGATATGTGGTGAGTGTTTTTTGAGGAAATTGAAGACTAATGAACTTTTGTGTGCGGAGTTAAGACCACGCACATTCCAAGAAATTACTGATACCTGAGCCATGGTGATATGGGCAAATTAAGTGAAACCAGGATAGGGGTCAGACATGCGGCAACTCCTCTCCTCCAGGTGACCATCCTGCCCCCCCTGCACCCCCTCCCCACACCGCATTTAGAAACATCAGCTATGCAGGTCTGTTGTATGTACAGAAATAAAAGGAAAAACATTAGACTCTTATTTAAAACTTTATAACTCCCGACCAATTCAGTGGTCAAACCAGTGTCGGCAACGGCCGAAACCCCCCCCCCCCCCCCACCCCGCATGTCCCACCCAATGTAAGACTGCATCATACCCATTGAACAGCCCGTAGGCAACTATCTGTCCTGGGAGCGTGTGTGGTGACCGAGATGGCGGTTCACATCTCCCGACCACTCTTCAACAGAGGAAGGTGATCAAAATAGTTCAAAGCACTTAAGTACTAGTAAGGCATCCATAGTGAAAAAGAGATGCTACATATATCAAATAAACCGGTTCTTTAAAGTTCTCCTGGTCTGTACCAGGGGCACTAGCTTAAACGTTCGCGTTACATGGTGCTGCAGAACAGTAACTGAATAACAATGTCAGCGGCCTGACCCGCCGCTGCTAGACCTGGCGGAGGTCGGTGGGCAGCATGTGGACCCCTGAGGGGGGGGGGGGGGAAGGGATACTGGCAGAGAACAATAAAAAAGGGGGGGGGTAAGAGGATAAAAAATATTAACAAAGGGTAGGGATAGACGGGTACCGAATGGGCCTCCTGGTAGTGGATAAGTATGAAGCACTAGCCCGGGGTCTTGTTCAGCTCACCGTCCCAAATTCCATCCGGATAAACCGTCCCTTCCCGATAGAGTCATCCTATCCCCTCCCGGTCAGGGGGATGCTGACGCGTGTGTGCAGGCAGAAATCAGCAAAGTACCATCTAGGGGTCCACGTACCTCAACCGGGGATAATCATAGCAGGGGTTGTGAGTCTTCTTTCATCCCAGTGGGGGGATTGTTTCCATCCACTTGGCGGCTTCTTTAGGGGATGTGAAGAACCGGGTTGTTTCTCCGTCAATCACCCGCAGTTTTGCGGGGAAGAGCACGCTATATTTTATGCCCTTCGCTCGGAGGCCTGCTTTCACCGCGTCGAACGAACGGCGGAGCTTCTGGGTCTCAATTGAGAAGTCAGGGAATAGCATCAAACGGTTGTTCCGGAATGTTAGGTCCCCCGCCGCCCTGGCAGCCCTGAGCAGCTCGTCTCGATCCCGAAAGTTTAAGAACCGCATGATAAAGGTTCTGGGAGGGGAGCCCTGGGGGCCTGGTTGTGGCGGCAGTCTGTGGGCTCTCTCCACCGCAAAGTAGGGGGACAGGTGTGCGGCTGGCAGCAGGGCCCTGAGCATCTCCTCAGCAAAAACAGTGGGGTTCTTACCCTCCGCTCCCTCCGCCAGGCCGACGATCCGGATATTGTTCCGGCGGCACCTATTCTCGGAGTCCTCGGCTCTGTGTTCCAGGAGTTTAACCCTGGATTGCAGGGAGCGAATGGCGCCAGTGTTTTCGTGCACTTCGTCCTCCACCTGGCCCACGCGGTGTTCTGCCGTGGTCATACGGGTCCTGACTTTTTCCAAGTCCTGTCGGAGGAGCCCCACGTCCAACTGAACCTCTTCAATCTTGGTGGTAAGGGCTGCCTGGCATAGGGCGACTGCCGACTGGCAGGTTGCAATAGCCGCCATGACCTCAGGGATGCCTGGATTGGAGGAGGGGGATCCCTCCGTCTGAGACGCCATGCTGACACGAGGCGTCCGTTGCTCGCTAGGCCCCGAGGGAGCAGGGCTGGATTCAGTCGGTATTTCAGGAGGAAATTTCAGTTTCTTCCCCCCTTTACTCCGACCGGGCAGTCTAGAAGGCATTCACCGCCGGATGGGTCGCAATGCAGGTCAGTAAGTTCGGTTTAATGGGTCTTTAGGATTAATGCAGTAGCAGAGCTCTTAGGAACACGTCCGTTCACTCGGCCATCTTGGACACGCCCCCTTGTGCATCATCTTTAGATCTTTCAGATCCTCAGAGAGTTCTTTGCCATGAGGTGCCATGGTGAACTTCCAGTGACCAGTATAAGAGAGTGAGAGCGTTAACACACCTGTTACCCATTCACACCCAGTGATGTAAGTAACTGAGTTAAAATAAACTGAGTTACCTAACGCAGTTACTTTAGAGGGTAACGAGTAATCTAACTGATTACTTTTCCCCTCATGGTAACTCAGTTCCCATTACTTTGGCTTAGTTACCCCAATTACATCTACCGCCACTAGATGGCAGTAGTGTAATTCCGGTGTCCTGCCGAAAAAGTTCCCCCGCCGGATAAGAACCCCCTGTACTGCGCAGGCGCAGTACGAAGGACTACGGAGCTTCCGAAAATTGCCGAACCTAAACAGCTCTGAGTGAACTCTACACCGCGCAGGCGCAGTTAACATGTAATTGTACGAGCCGATGCCGCACGCTCCTGATGCTCGTGCTACTCTGCAAGGGGCGTCTATCGTGTAAGTAAGGGGCGGGTCTAGTATTACTGTAACCAAGGGGCACATTTATTATTATTGTTATATATCGAGCTCTGCCCATTAATTTAACATTTGCCCTCTTCTGTAGCCATCCGCCCCCTTACACGATATAATAGTAGACCCGCCCCTTGCTTATACGCTATAACAGATCTGCCCCTTGGTTAGAGTAATAATAGAGCAGCCCCTTGGTTACACGATATATAACAATAATAATAAATGTGCCCCTTGGTTACAGTAATACTCATATAGAATATTTAAAAAAAAAGTCAGTTACTTTGCTGAGTAACTAATTACTTTTCCAATGTAGTAACTGAGTTACTAACACAATTACTTTTTGGGAGAAGTAATTTATAACTTAACTAATTACTTTTTTAAAGTAAGATGACCAACACTGTTCACACCTTAGACCTTGTAACACTAACGAGTCACATGACACTGGGGAGGGAAAATGTCTAATTTGGCCCAATTTGGAAATTTTCACTTAGGGGTGTACTCGCTTTTGTTACCAGCGGTTTAGACATTAATAGCTGTGTGTTAAGTTATTTTGAGGGGACAGCAAATTTACACTGTTATACAAGCTGTACACGCACTACTTTACATTGTAGCAAAGTGTAATTTTTTCAGTGTTGTCACATGAAAAGATATAATAAAATACAGTGGCACCTCGGATTACGAGCATAATCCATTCCAGGAGTATGTTCGTAATCCAAAATACTTGCATATCAAAGCAAGTTTTCCCATTGAAGTCAATGGAAACGAAAATAATTAGTTCCGCATTGACTTCAATGGGATGCAATACTGCATGCGGCCAGAGGCGGGGGGGGGGGCAGAGAGCCTCTGAAACGTCCTAAAAGGCCCAAGCACACTTTGGCTGACCTCGGCAAACCTCGGAAAGACTCCGTTCACGAGCCTTTCCGAGGTTTGCCGAGGTCAGCCGAACTGTCCTTGGGCCTTTACGTGCATTTCCAAACGCTGACGATCATCGCTGTTCGGCTCCGGCGCCCCCCACCTCAGGCCAATAGTGGTACTGCACAGCGCTTTTGGCCTGAATCCTGCTCGTTTTGCAAGACAACACTCGCAAACCAAGTTAGGATTTTTAGAAATACAGTGCTCATTTTGCGAAAACGCTCGTTAACCGCGTTACTTGCAAACCGGGGTTCCACTGTATTTACAAAAATGTGAGGGGTGTACTCACTTTTGAGAGATACTGTATACACCAATCAGCCGTAACTTTATCACCACTGACAGATTAAGTGAATAGCATTGATTATCTCATTACAATGTCATCTGAAAGTTGGTGGGATATGCTGGTTATCAAGTAAACATGTTGTCTTTGAAATTGAGGTGTTGAAAGCAGACATAATTGGCATCGCAGTTTGTTGCATATGGTGCTGCATAGCTGCAGCTGTCAAGGGTCTCCACAGACAAAAGTGTCTACAATGGGAGCATCAGAACTGGACCGCGAAGCAATGGAAGAAACTGGCCTGATGAATCACGCTTTTTTTTATATCATGTGGATGGCTAGGTGAGTTGAACTTTGAAGAAGGTAAGCCAGTAGAGGCAGTGTGATGCTTTGGGCAATGTTCTGCTGAGAAAAATTGGATCCTGCCATTTATGTGGCTGTCACTTAACATCTACCATCTATCTAAACATTGTATGCTGACCAAGTACACCCCATCATGAAAACGGTATTGCCTGATGGCAGTGGCCTCTTCAGCAGGATGATGAGTCCTGCTACACTGCAAAAATGGTTCACGAATAGTTTGAGGAACACAACAGCAAGTTCAAGGTGTTCACTAGGCCTCCAAATTCTCCAGATCTCAATCCATTAACCACTTCAGCCCCGGACCAATTGGCAGCCAAAGGACCAGGCCCCTTTTTGCGATTCGGCACTGCGTCGCTTTAACTGACAATTGCACGGTCGTGCGACGTGGCTCCCAAACAAAATTGGCGTCCTTTTTTTCCCACAAATAGAGCTTTCTTTTGGTGGTATTTGATCGCCCCTGCGGTTTTTATTTTTTGCGCTATAAACAAAAATAGAGCGACAATTTTGAAAAAAATGCAATATTTTTTACTTTTTGCTATAATAAATATCCCCAAAAAATATATAAAAAAACATTTTTTTTCCTCAGTTTAGGCCGATACGTATTCTTCTACATATTTTTGGTAAAAAAAATCGCAATTAGCGATTATTGATTAGTTTGCGCAAAAGTTATAGCATTTACAAAATAGGGGATAGTTTTATAGCATTTTTATTAATATTTTTTTTTTTATTAGTAATGGCGGCGATCAGCGATTTTTATTGTGACTGCGACATTTTGGCGGACACATCGGACATTTTTGACACATTTTTGGGACATTTGTCATTTATACAGAAATCAGTGCTATTTAAATAGCACTGATTCCTATGTAAATGACAGTTGTAGTGAAGGGGTTAACCACTAGGGGGCGGGGAGGAGTCAGTGTGACGTGTTGTGTTTTTTTTTTTCAGTAGGGGGGCGTGGCTGTACGTCTGACGTCATTGATCGGCGTTCCCGATGACAGGGAACCGCCGATCACTGACAGTCAGTGTAGGAAGCGCGGGGAGAGGTTTGTTTACACAAACCTCTCCCCGTTCTTCAGCTCCGTAACCCGATCGCGGGATACCAGCGGCGATCGGGTCCGCTGGTCCCGCGGCCGTGGTCACGGAGCTCCCGACCGGGCAGGCAAATTAAAGGGGACGTACAGGTACGTGCTTTTGCCTGCCCGTGCCATTCTGTTGACGTATATCTACATGAGGCGGTCGGGAAGCGGTTAAGCAACTGTGGGATGTGCTGAAAAAACAAGTCTGATCCATGGAGGCTCCACTTTGCAACTTACAGGACTTAAAGAGGAGGTCCACCTTAGAAAAAAATATTAAAAGTTAGCAGATACAAATAATGCAGCACTTACCTGTTCCAGTGTCCAGCGATGTCGGCAGCAGATGACGAGCAGTCGCTCGTCTCTCGGCCGTCCCCGCGCCATCCTCTGTCAGGGAATCAGGAAGTGAAGCTTTATGGCTTCACTGCCCGGTTCCCTACTACGAATGCGCGACTCGCGCTGCGCGTCTGCACTGGTCCCTGTTGTGTCCTGGAAACTGTGTGTTTCCCAGCACACAAAGGGGGGGGGGGGGCATATGCGGCTAGCTGTTCCCGGAAGTGGGTGCAGATACCTGGATTATACATCGAATCCGATGAGTGGAAGTTCCACTTTAGGGTGGAACCCCGCTTTAAAGAATCTGCTACTGACGGCTTGGTGCCAGATACCACAGCATACCTTCAGAGGTCTAGTGGTGTCCGTGTCTCAAAGTGTCAGGTCTGTTATGGTGGCAAAAGGGGGACCTACTCAATATTAGGTAGGTGGTTATAAAGTTAGGGCTGATTAGTGTTTATATATATATATATATATATATATATATATACCGTATTTATCGGCATATAACACGCACCGGCGTATAACACGCACCCCAAGTTTAGGAGGGCATTTTAAGGAAAAAAAGTTTTAGGAGGGAAGTTTAGGGAAAAAAAAATTACATTTAAGCGTCATTTGCAGCCTGCCCAGCGTCATTTGCAGCCTGCCCAGCGTCATTTGCAGCCTTGCCCATCGTCATTTGCAGCTTGCCCAGCGTCATTTGCAGCTTGCCCAGTGTCATTTGCAGCTTGCCCAGTGTCATTTGCAGCTTGCCAGCGTCATTTGCAGCCTTGCCCACGTTTAAATTTCCCGCCGCCGAGACAGACCGCGTGTGCGCCGCCGAAAAAGACCGAAACGCCACCGGAAAAGACCGAATCGCCGCCGGAAAAGACAGAAGCGCTCCCGGAAAAGACCGAGCCGACTGTTCGGCTCCGCTCGCGGTCCCACCTCCCCGCTGTTTCGGGAGCGAGCGCAGGGAGGTGGGACTATGAGCGGAGCCGAACAGTCGGCTCGGTCTTTTCCGGCGGAAATTCAGTCTTTTTCGTCGGGGCTCGCTATTTTTCGGCGCCGCTCGCTATTTTTGTCACTTTTTTTGGGGGTATCAACGTATAACATGCACCCACGACTTTCCCCCGATTTTAAGGAGGAAAAAGTGCGTGTTATACGCCGATAAATACGGTATATATATATATATATATGTATTTGGGGTTCTGAATCATTATCCAGCTGTGTCTTGATAAAACAATCTTTAATTCTTCAAAAATTACAAACAAAACAGCCTATCTTCAGCATAAACAAATACGACATTCTATAACACAGCTTTGGCTTACTTGCAGCACACACTTGTCCTACTACAGGGTTTAAATTTCCTACCTGCTCCAGGGGTCTAGAAAAGGTCATAGCAGTTCAGCAGCGTATCAGTAAACAACAGCCCACAGCCATCTCACACTCTTTGGCTGATTTACTAAAGGCTATAGATTACTATAGATTACTAAATAGACTGTACACTTCCCAAGTGCAGTTGGACTTATTTTCCCAAGAGCTTAGTAAATGTGGTAAAGCTCTGCTGATTTCCATCATTCAGTCATGTGCAAGCAAAATGCTGTTTTTTTTTTTTTAAACTTCCTTTGCACCCGTTTAGGTATTCTATACTGCATTCACTAAGCTTCACCACATTCACTAAGTTCTGGGGAAAAAGTGCAAAGTGCATTGTCTGTTACCTTTAGTAAATCAACCCAATTGTATCCTTCTCCACACAAACACCTCATTAACCCCTGCTGGCTGCTTCCTGCCCTTTTAGATCTCTCTCGCGGGTGGGTTAATCCTGAGTATTTAAAACTGCTTCTGTTTTTGTCCCCCTTAAAGGGACCACAACCCAAACAATGATGACACATAACTACCATTCAGGAGCTATCCCTGGTGTCCTGTATGAACTGTACTAATATATACAGTATATTAGAAAATGCAGTAGAATCTCCTAAAGAGAAATCCACAGACTTTCCAGTTCCTGAGGTGGCCCTCCACATTATCTTGGTGGAGAATAACTAAAGGGACTTACAAAACGTCATGACTATGTTTTGGCTTGATCATGGTGTTAGAAGTGACTGGTACTAGTCGTATTAATGTACATGATGGTGAAAAGGATGATTTTATTATATTGTGTTTCTACAATTGTAGGCATCGCTAGGTCACAATTTCTACAATTTCAGCATTATTGTGTGCTGTTGGAGTCTGCTAGAGTGTTTTTCAACTTATGTGTTATTAGTAGCCTGTCCCTTTTCATCAAAGAGTTTCAGTGTGCCCCATTTCATGGATGACCAGAATCCATATCATTCAGAGAATCTGTACAGGCTATAGTAAAACTTAGAGAAGCGCAAAATATTAAGACAATATAGAGCCTTATAGTTAATCAGGTGGGGTGTTGTAATTTATATTACAAAGTTTTATGGCATTTCCTATTGTCTTAAGTGCCTCAATCACATCCTCTGCCTTTATACAGTTTGCTGCTTAAGGGCTCCCAGCATCTGCAATTATAGTGAAAAACAGCAGCTAAAAAGCCAACTATTACATCATGTAGGGAGTATAATTAAGTAAAAGAAAGGAAATTCCAAATTGCAGATTACTGTAGATCCTTGATGAGTTTCTTTCCGGTTCTGCTGACCATATCTTTACCTTGTAAATACTTCCATGAAAGCATGTCTTTTCCAATAACTTTGTTGGAAATTGGAAGCAAAGTCTGCCATCATCCATCACTGTACTGCCGTCTGGAAACCTGAATGAGCTGAAAGCACTGTCATTTTCCCCTCTCTAGAACCGTAGACAATATTATAACACAATACCATAGAGTAATGTTGTATTCTACCCTTTAGAAATCAAAATTTTTATAGATGGCAGCTGTTAATATTTCATACATCTATTATTCTCCTGTATCTTCCACTATTCAGGCTAAAAACAATCTTCTAGCCTTGACATAAAGGGAGCTGCTCTGTAAAGGGGGCACTGTGATCTAAAAGGGGACAGCTCTGTAAAGGGGGCACTGTGATGTAAAGGGTACTGCACTGTAAAGGGGCACTGTAATGATTACAGTGCCCCTTTACAGAGCATCCCCCTTTATATCACAGGACCCCTATACATTACACTCAGTGGCCCTAGCAATCACAGCCTCCTCTATCATGGTGCCCCTTCAGTCTGCCCCCCCCTTTCTTCTCTAACATCACTGCTCAATTACAATCTGTGCCTCCTGTGCACAGGACTCCTACCTTTGGCCAGGCTGAGGCTGTTATCAGCCTGTGAGTCCTCTCCTGGCTCCCCCCACCCATGCAACTGACAATGTAATCTATCAGCAGGGCAGGGGGTGGGAGGTGCTGCAGATCTGGATGGAGGGTGGGAGCTTGCCCAAAAGACTCCTGCTCTCTGTCCAAATCTCCAGCTTCTCCCTCCCCCTGCCCTGCTGATGATCTCCTTGACTGGGCAGGGGAGCCAGTAGAGGACACACGGGCTGATAACAGCATCCTGTGCGGGGGGAGGCACAGATGGGAATGAGGCATGGCCGTACAGCAGGAGGTAAGCAGCGACCATGGTATATAATAGCCCTGTGCAGACCGCGGTCGCTGCTCACCTCCTGCTGTGTGGTCCAGTCATCAACAGGCCACATACCAGTACCGGTCCGCTGCCTGGGGGTTGGGGACCCCTGCTGTAACATCGTTCCTTTATATTTGGGAAGTGAAGCATTTTTCATTAGTTCTAGGATCTGATCCAGTATTATGTAGTGACTTACCTGATAGTGAAGCCCACAGAGGCTTTGTGGACTGTAATGACATTTAAGGTGCATTCACACGAGCCAGCACTTTATAATGCAGTGGCTGTTGTGCCGTGCGGTCTGGTAAAAATCACTGCTCTTTACTGCACTGTTCCTTTCTTTTAACAAAATTTATTGAAATGTCACATAGACATTTCATAAAGTTTATATCATGTGGTCACCGTAACTTACGAGACGGTGCCTCGCGCTGTGGTCAGCTGAAAAAAGTAGTGCATTCACTACTCTTTTTCAATGCACCATGCCCGCACTCCACTGCAATGCAGTGATGCAAATTAGTCACACAGAAGACAAGGCATTTTGTCTTGTAATATGGTGGGACTGCGCTAGAATTACCTCCCAGCGCAGGCCCACCGCATCTGGTGTGAATAGAGCCTTAGCTTTACTATTCATCATGTATCAATGTGCCATGACTAAGAACTTTATATTGTTCACAGCCACCCTTTAGACTAAAACTTGCCCTAAGGCTGGATTCACACCTATGCATTTTTTGTGCTTTTTGCATTTTGCTGATTTGCACTATAGAAAGTGTTCCATAGGAAACAATGTTAAATGGACTGTAGTGCAAATCTGCAAAAAACACTAAAACTGCATAGGTGTGAATT